>SNQJ01S0014847.1:84822-95882 GCA_010110895.2 Picea sitchensis
TGTATGTATATACCAACAAATTCAATAACATTAAAACTGTATACAATATACACATCATATAATAAAATAGAGAATTGTACTTATCTTTTGAGTGAGAAGACCTCCCACCCCCCGTGCAGAGCTATGCCTCCATCGTGCAATGGCTTCCCAAGATAACCATGGTCCACAATCCTTATCCACATGGTCTAGGCCAAGGTACCATACCTCGGCAGCACTCCAACCATTCAAACCTCGACAGTCGGTTTTATAACTTAAAATATTTTGTGTAGGTAATATTTGTTCTTAAAATTTATTATTTTTTAATAAAAATGACTAAAACCTTCTATTTAGTGCAAATATAGAATAGTTGTGATCTCCCATTTTTTATTAGTTGGATAATTTAATCCATAAAAATGATGGAATGAATATGTTTTTATAGATTTATTTGAAGTTTTTGAGTGCAAATATAGAATAGTTGTGATCTCCATTTTATATTAGTTGAATAATTTAATCCAAAAAAAAATAATGGAATGAATATGTTTTTATAAATTTATTTGAAGTTTTTGAGTGCAAATATAAAATAGTTGTGATCTCATTTTTTATTAGTTGGGTAATTTAATCCATAAAAAAAATTGATAAAATGGATATGCTTTTATAGATTTATTTAAAGTTTTTGAATAATATAAAAATTGATTCATTTTTATTAATTTAAAATATACATATAAAAATAGAAAAAAATATTCATTAAGTTGTGTAATATCTATCTATATAAACCACATGAAAAATTAAATATTTTATTTTATTTCTCACAACAAATATAGTAAAATTCATTATTGATTTTATAATATAAAATATTTTGTGTAGATAATAATTGTTCTTAAAATTTATGATTTTTTAATATGAATGACTAAAACCTTTTATTTAATGCAAATATAGCTTAGTTTTAAGCATTTTTAAATATGTATTAGTGAAAATATAGAATAATCGTGATTTTTTTTAGATAATTTTTTTTTTTTAATTGATGAAATGAATATGTTTTTATATGTAAAAATTGATTATTTTTATCCTTTTAAAATATTATATAAAGATACTTTTAAAATATTATATAAAAATAAAATAAAAATTATATCATAATTACATAAACCATATTTAAAAATATCTACTCATTATTAACATTATTTTTAAAATATATATTCATTATTAACATTATTTTTAAAACATTATTTTTAAAATATATATTATAGTACAACACCACACCACATTTAAAAATATCTACTCATTATTAACATTATTTTTAAAATATATATTCATTATTAACATTATTTTTAAAACATCATTTTCAAAATATATATTATAGTACAAGACCACGTTAAAAAATATCTGCTCATTATTTTAAGTGCATTATTTTTAAAATATAACATTATTTTTAAAATATATATTATAGTAAAAGACCACATTAAAAAAATGTACTCATTATTTTTAAAATATAAATTATAATAAAAGAAATTTTATATGCACACAATTAGTTGGATAATTCAATCCTTTAAAAAATTTGTTTAAAATTATTTTAAAATATGCATTATAGTAAATTTTTTATTTTTTTATGTATCTATTAATTTTATTTATATCATATTAAAAATAAAAGAGTTTTGTTTTTCTTTAAGTATTATTGATATGATGATTTAAAACATATCAATTTTGTTTTAAAATTTAAAAAATCATTACAACAATATTCAATATTTTCTATATTACTTGTAAGAATTGAACCATAATGTTTTTAAATATATCAATATATTTTTTTTTTAAGTAAAAAAGTGGAACCTGCTATATTAGATAGACAAAACTTTTACAGAGTATACAAAAGAGTAGGTCTGGAATCACCCAAAATGCTGCCGATTATCGGAAACCAACATATATAAAAGGCGAGTAGCAATAGCATGAAAAACATAATAATAGAGTGGCATCTGTCCTGCCCGGAGGAAACCAGGACAGATGTCAAATGGTCTAAATACACATAAAACAATAATATAATAAAACTAGGAACCAAGAGAGCAGATAAAACTAGGAACCGAAAGAGCATATAAAACCTAGGTGCCTGGTGACCTGTCATCCTCGCTAGTCTGCCGCGTGGTCCCCGCCAGGATGGCGAAAGCTTGCGCGCAGAGGGGGCATTTCCGCTTGGCTGGCGCTTTGGAAAACGTATCGAGGAGCATGTCCATGCGCTGGCCCATGAGGAGGGCCCGATGTTCCAGGTCCGATAGATGCCCCCGAAGGTCGAACATTAGAGCCAGGTGCTCTTCCTGGATGAGTGAACCATGCATGCTGCCACCCACGTCCACCGCCGCTTCAGAACCCGCTTCGAACACCCTCTGCTCCGCATCAGCCTCTGCACCCTTTGAGCCTGCTTCGTTCACCTGTGTGCCATGGCAGTTGCAAGTGTCGTCACCAGGCCAGGGTATTTCCTCCACAATACAGCCAGGGGTATCGTCTAGCAATGTCGGAGTGGGTCTGCATGCTTCCGGATGGGTCGCCACTCGGGTCTTCTCGATAATCGACAGGTCCTCCATGAATGGGTCTTCCACCACTATGCAGGGGGGAAACTCCTCCTCATTACTAGCTTTCTGCAGGGCACCCGACGCATTCTTTTTGACGTCTCGACTGCATCCAACTCCAGGCTTAGCTATGGTGGCAAGCCGCGCCAGTCTCTCTACCCTGGCTTTCTTCCTAGGAATGGATGTCGCCAGAGCCAAGGCACGTTCCAACTGCTCCTTACAACATTGCTGCGCCTTATGAGCCTCCCAGGCCGCGCCACAGCGAGGTCTGCCTCTCTTCCGAGCCATGATGAAGGAGCAGGGCAATTGCAGGTGAAGGTTGATGAACCAGGAGCAGAGCAAATGCAATTGCAGGTGAAGGTGCGAGGCACAGGCAAGCGAGCTCTGTCTCGTTACGGTCAGAAAGAAATGCAGCGAAAATACTGGACCGCACCAGAGCGTCCGAGCAATATGCAATATGCAAAGCCGCACCAGAGCGTCCGAGCAATATGCAATATGCAAAGCCGCACCAGAGCGTCACGATGAATGCTGGACACGATGAGAACTGGACCGCACCAGAGCGTCCAAGCAATATGCGAAGCCGAGGTGGGTGCAGTCCCGCTCTGTCCGGGCAAATTGAAAACCAAATAATCAAGAGCCGAGGTCATCCTCCTACCTTTAACCCTTGCCATCCCGGAAACACTGAGGTTGTAAATGCTCGCGCGAGGGAAAGGTCCCTCCGTCCTGCAATTGCAACTATGGCCGTCGCCCATGGTTAATACAGGCTCGTGGGTGGCGGCTATCGACATTTATGCCTGGGCCGAGTGCAATTCCACCTGTAGCCCTTGAGCTACGTGTCACCCCATCCGAGGCAAATATATCAATATATTAAAATACTATAGTTATGCAATTATTTAATATGTAAATCCACTCATAGTCTTAGTATATTTGTTACATATTTTAAATTATTAAAATAATGAAAAAAATTATAATAATTTTTGCATTAGTTTTTTTATAATGTTTATTAAGAAAAATTATTTATGAAGTTTGTTATCATTTTAACAATTTTTTTATCAGGATCTAAAAATTTATGAGGTTTATCGAGACATTATACCACAGTAGAGGCGTGATAGTTTATGGCGCTTGGCTATATCCCGCGACATATGAATGAATATAGCAGAGGTAGGAAGGGAGTAGCTTGGCGGACCGTCGATCTTGAAGAATCTCAGATCCATGGTCGAGGCCCACATCGGACCAACAAGTAGCACAGAACTTAACATCGCAAAGGAAGACCGGGGAAAACCACTCTAGTTTTGATGGGGAACGCCTGGTGCTCTTACACACGCATCGGGGGAGACAACGGATTGCCCAAAACCACTTTTCCTATGGCCCCGATGTCATGTGGTTCAAAATGTCACATCAATAACTCGTGGGAAGAATGGCGGCTGGTCAGATCACCTCACATCACCAATCCAGGTACTTTCCCAGATGACGTACCAAAAGGACGCCATCGCATAACTAACTCGAGGCTCATCATTCGAAGTGGATTGATGAAGCATGGCACACCAACGTACTATGACAGTAATTTGTGATCAAAGTACAAAAATCATCAAATCTCTAATATGAAATCATTTTATCCTATTCTAGGAAATTTGCCATCTTATGCGTAAGAAAAACAAGCTCGACCTATGTTCCTGAAATTCATTAAATTCAAAGGGTGGCCAAATCAAGGTCTCTGCAAAGTCCAAAGGGTATGGATAATACCCATCAAACGGTGTCTGACACGACTGGGTTCTCAACTAATGTACCAAGCAGGTCAATAAGTAAGAATGAAAGATGGGTCTTGCAGATACTGGCGACTAGATTTCATACCGAACCTGAAACTAAGATAGAGTTGAGAGTCAAATTAAACCCTGTTATGAGGGATCTCGTCATAAATGAGCACACGGACAACACCTGCCACCCAGCCGCAAAGAAGAAGAGGAGAAAAAGGAGGAGGACAGAGGCCAAAACCGAGATGATAGAAAGCGTCGGGGAAAATCTCGATTGGTGGAGTACCTTG
Organism: Picea sitchensis; assembly: GCA_010110895.2. Taxonomy (NCBI): domain Eukaryota; kingdom Viridiplantae; phylum Streptophyta; class Pinopsida; order Pinales; family Pinaceae; genus Picea; species Picea sitchensis. Next base: position 89,395 of record SNQJ01S0014847.1, read on the forward strand.
GAGGAGGAAATCGCCAAGACGAGGTGAATCCTCAGGTAAATTTTTGGTATATTTCAGAAAGTTTTGGACAGATGTCGGCTTAAGAAAAGGGAGTCCTTATATGACATACCGTTTACTAATAACCCCTTTAAATAATACAACTATTCTTCCTTTTTTTAACTTGTATCTATTTTTAGAATTATGAGGAAGTCAGAACGTTTTAAATTCCACACGAAATCCCTCTATATATGCTTGGCCTCACGAGTATAGAAAAAGGGGGGAGAAAGGAGGAGCCTGCCCTTTGTGCAGGAAAACTTTGTAAATCTCTGGGGCTGGAATGAATACATGGATGCAAAGGCAGATTTTAAACTTTTTATGAAAAGATTCTAATTGGTGGTGTTATGAGTCTCGTTTTCTCTCATAGTGTGTGTTTCCTGTTATTCTGTATTTCATTTTGCTTTCTTCTGTCTAAATTGAGAAATTAAAAGTCCAGAATTCATTATTCAATGCTCTCAGCTTGGCGATTTAGACTATGTTTGTCTCTTCTAAACCATTTCAGATTTCATTACTATAATGCTATGATAATAGTTGTGTGTTTCTTTTCTTCTGATACCATCTAAATTTTCAAGCATAAACTTAGAAGTCACTTCCTCATTTAGCCTTTTCCTCTTATGATTTGGCAATGCATCCTACATTCTTGACCCCATAGCCCAAAGGTCATCTCCAGCTCTTCAACAATTTTATTAAAAACCTCAAAATAGACCAAATCTAGCCACCAATTTCCATAGATATATCAAGTGACACAAGAGAGCCCTCTCTGAGTTGAGCAGGCTAGTGCCTCATCTCTAAAGTTGGTTGAAACAGTTAGCTTTTCCATTTGTCTATTCAGCCAGACAGATTTACAGAGTGCTAACATTTTGGCGCTGTTGCCGGGCATGAAATTTAAAAAATTTCCTTGGGAAGAATGACATGGTTGAGTTCTAAGGTCTAAGAGCGGCAACCACTTAGGCACACATTGGATGTATTCCTTCTCTGGCGACTCCACTTCGGTTCAAAGGCGACTCCACAAATAAAAGAATCTCGAATTTCCAAGAGGCGACCCTACTCTCAATGTTTCAAGCGCAAGACAAAAAATTCACTGAAAGATGAAACCCCTTGATAGGGGCGAGGAAAGGCATCATGAGGGAAAACATGTACTCAAAATGGGACCTCTTACAAAGAATTTTACTTTTCATTTTAAGTTGCCTTTGCTCCTTCCTTGAACATGCCAAACGAACTTTATTTTACCTATTGCATCTTAATAATGATCATGAAAGACTTGCAATTATATTTCCTCCTCTAGACATTGCACATGCATACCCTCACCTTGTCGCTGGTTCTGATAAAAAGTTTTCACCTGGGCCACGCAATGACGATGACCAAATTGATGAATCTCATGAGACTCAGACCAATGTTTCTCCCACTGTTCTTGGTCCAACATCCCCTAAGGACCGACATAGATATATACCCTTAAAGCTACCCCAAACCCTTCATGATTTACCTCCAAATTACTATGAGTACCTACCTGTGTTCGACGGAGAATCGGATATCATCTCGGCCGAAAAGCACATTTAATGGTTTGAGAATTTTATAGATTTATTCGAGATTGACCATGATGATGTGTGTCTGAGAGTTTTCTCTCAATCCTTGAAAGGAGACACCAAACATTGGTTCAAACATTTGCATCCAGAAACCATCAGCTCATGGGTAGAAATGAAGAAGGTATTCTTAAAGTTCTGGGGAAAAGAGAAATCCTTAGATCAACAACTCAATGAGTTTTATGCCTTGAAAAAGCACATCAATGAAGATATTTATGTGTTTAGTAGAAAATTCTCTGGAATCTATTATAATCTGTCCGAAGAAATTCAACCCTCTGAAGCTGCTGCCATGCTCCATTATGCAACTACTCTTCATCCAAATTTTTCTTTCCTCCTGATGGAAAGAAGACCTGAGTCCTTACAAAAAATGTTTAGGGATGCTCAGGACATTCAACATAACATCCAAGCATGTAGTCTGATCCAGAATAAGGAGTTGAATGCTCAAGAACATGAAAGCAAATGCGAACAGGAAATAGTTGATTGGAATTTTGAGCACATAATTGACGATATCATAGGTTCTCGGGAAGCTTCCAATGAAAATAATTTTGCAAAGAACTGTATTCCACTTGTTGAGAGAAGGGATGCTGATCTAGCTTCTGATTTTTCCCATGATAAGCAGGGGATTTATAATTTTATGTATTTATTCGTAGACAATCAAGAAGATGAGTTTGCAAATCAGTCTGTTGAAGAGCATGTTGACGTCCCAAAGTTGTTCTCGCTAGATGATATTGCGTATGCTACTGATTTACCTATATATGATGACTACGATGATTATTGTGATGATGAATCGTTAGAGAAATCAACTGCATGTCCCCTATCATAATTTTTATTTCAACGGTGTAATAAAATAACTTAACCTACATATCATAGTTACAAAGAAGAAAGTGTTGAATTAGTTGAAGTAAATTCTTTACCTTTATGCTTTTCTTCATTCAGATTGTTGAAAGAAAATCCTAAGATCATCATTGAGGAGAGTAAATCTGTGCTTATGAAAAACCATGCTAAACTAATGAAGAAAAAGGACAAGGTATCACAATACTCTTTTCGTGTGCCTGAAAACCTTATCACTTGTGCTGAAATGCATCCATCTGTTGGGGACAAAATCGAAGACAGTTTCAAATTAGGTAAGACAACCCTACCATTATGTTTTTCTTCCTTTGAATTATTGAAGGAAAATATTTGTAGTATCTCAGGTCAGGAATCCTCCAAGCATGAGTGGAGTGGTGATGATAATATTATGAACGTTCACATAAAGAGTCATGTCAACTCAAATTTGCAGTCTATATTCTGCTATCAGCCTGAAAAGGAAGAAGAAGTTGCTCCAAAAAGTATTGTTCAAGGTCATTTTCTCTCTCTCGAAATCAATATAGATTCTCAACATGGAAAGGTGTTTCAAAGTATTTTCTCTTCCCTTGAGAATGATGTCGTGGTTCAATTTTTAAACAACATAGACATGGATGAAGATTCTAAAACTGCATCTATGGAAGTCTCCAACAATAAAAAAAACAAATGACATAGATTTTTGGGAAAGAAACGAAGCAGTATATGCCACTTTTCCATTAGAAATACAGAAATATAGTAAAGAGGCAGTGGTTTTATTTGAGTCATTTGAAAATCAGGGTTTTGAAAATTCATCTATGGGAATTCTAGACTGTGAAATAATGCACGCTGTTGGATTTTAACATTTGCTAGAAGATTATGAGTAGGAAATTATTTCAATTAATTCGTTTGAAAGTCAAAATGGTGGTCCTCAAGCAAATTCCCAGAAATTCAATGAAACCAAAGCATAGTTGTTTGATGAATAAGAGGATAGCCTTGATGCATATTATATGGCTGTCATATTTGAAGATGTGCAAGAATATATGAATATTTTTGTTGATATGCATGGACAAGCAGACAAACCTATCGTTTCCATTTCATTCAAAAATGTTCTCAGAACTGAAGAAATAGGGAAAAAACAACTAACACTAATGAAAGATGCTTGCCTTTCGGTTTTTTCTCATCAAGGAGAAATGATTTTTCATGGTTTTCAAGATCCAGTGGCCATCCTATTACAGTATTCAGTGAAGGATGAATTTGTTTCATTCATAAGCTCAGATTTTGGATTCAATTTATTTTTTCAGCCGCCATCTTTTACATTTTTCTACCAGCTTAAGAAAAATGTGAACAAAGGAAAATCAGGAAGCCAATTGCTTGATTGGCTGCATTGGCACTTTAGCATCACTTGATTTAGTGGTCATCCTAGCAGTTTTAGGGTAGGTAGGGATGTGAAAATAAGATTGTCGGTCAAGCATTGTCCAGTTTGAGTTTTCTATCACTAAATATAATCAGTTTCAATAATGTACTTGGACGCCCTGCATGCAGTTGGAATCAGTGCACAGAGCTTGGTAGGAGTAGGGTACACACATGTTTTGGGAACAACCCAATGGATCAAACACCAGGTCTATGAGTTATTTTCTACCTCGCTGGGAGGATAACATCCCTAGTTGGAGCCAATGTTATCACCTTAACAATTTTTTTATCGGGATCTAAAAATTTATGAGGTTCAGCGAGACGCTATACCACAGTAGAGGCATGATAGTTTATGGTGCTCGGCTATATCCCGCGGCATATGAAAAAATATAGTGGAGGCAGTAAGGGAGTAGCTCGGTGGACTGTCGATATTGAAGAATCTCAGATCCACGTTCGAGGCCCACATTGGACCAACAAATAGCACAAAAATTAACATCGCAAAGGAAGATCGGGGAAAAACACTCTGGGTTTGATGGGGAATGCGTGGTGCTCTTACACACGCATCGGGGGAAACAACGAATTGCCCGAAACCACTTTTCCTATGACCCCGATGTCATGTGGTTCAAAATGTCACATCAATAACTTGCGGGAAGAATGGCGGTTGGTCAGATCACCTCACATCACCGATCCAGGTACTTTCCCAGATGATGTACCAAAAGGACGCCGTCACATAACTAACTCGAGCTCATCATTCGAAGTGGATTGATGAAGCGTGGCACACCAATGTACTATGACAGTAATTCGTGATCAAAGTACAAAAACCATCAAATCTCTAATGTGAAATCATTTTATCCTATTTTGGGAAATTTGCCATCTTATACGTAAGAAAAACAAGCTCGGCCCGTGTTCCTGAAATTTTGTAAATTCAAAGGGTGGCCAAATCAAGGTCTCTACAAAGTCCAAAGGGTATGGATAATACCCATCAAACGATGTCTGGCGCGATTGGGTTCTCAACTAATGTACCAAGTAGTTCAATAAGTAAGAATGAAAGATGGGTCTTGCAGATACTGACGACTAAATTTCATACCGAACCTAAAACTAAGATAGAGTCGGGAGTCAAATTAAATACCTTTATGAGGGATCTAGTCATAAATGAGAATGCAGACAACACCTGCCACCCAGCTGCAAAGAATAAGAGGAGCAAATGACGGAGGAAAAAGGCGAAAACTGAGATGATAGAAAGCGTCAGGGAAAATCTCGATTGGTGTAGTACCCTGGAGGAGGAAATCGCCAAGATGAGGTGAATCCTTAGGTAAAATTTTGGTGTATTTCATAAAGTTTTGGACATATGTTGGCTTAAGAAAAGGGAGTATTGATATGATAGACCGTTTACTAACGGTCCCTTTAAATAATACAACAATTCTTCCTTTCTGTAACTTGTATCTGTTTTTAGAATTATGAGGAAGTCAAAACGTTTCAAATTCCACACGAAATCCCTCTATATATGCTTGGCCTCACGAGTATAGAAAAAGGGGGGAGAAAGGAGGAGCCTGCCCTATGTGCAGGAAAACTTTGTAAATCTCTGGGGCTGGAATGAATACATGGATGCAAAGGCAGATTTTGGACTTTTTATGAAAAGATTCTAATTGGTGGTGTTATGAGTCTCGTTTTCTCTTATAGTGTGTGTTTCCTGTTATTCTATATTTCATTTTGCTTTCTTCTGTCTAAATTAAGAAATTAAAGTCTAGAATTCATTATTCAATGCTCTCATCTTGGCGATTTAGACTATGTTTGTCTCTTCTAAACCATTTCAGAATTCATTACTATAATGCTCTGATAATAGTTGTGTGTTTCTTTTCTTCTGATACCATCTAAATTTTCAGGCATAAACTCAGAATTCACTTCCTCATTTAGCCTTTTTCTCTTAATTGTTTTTATGATTTGGCAATGCATCCTACATTCTTGACCCCATATCCCAAAGGTCATCTTCATCTCTTCGACAATTTTATTAAAAACCTCAAAACAGACCAAATCTAGCCACCGATTTCCATAGATATATCAAGTGACACGAGAGAGCCCTCTCTGAGTTGAGCAGGCTAGTTCCTCAGCTCTAAAGTTGGTTGAAACAGTTACCTCTATCGTTTGTCTATTCAGTCGGACAGATTAAGGACTACCCCTTTCATACCCATGTTATTCCTTTTAAGAATAACAAAAACACTACCCAAGTATAGGGTAAGAACTTAAGGAAGTCATCATATTTAATGTTCACCATAAATAATCTATATAAAAATGTTCACCATAAACCTAATTGTGCATATCACGTAGTTTATTTTAAAGAGAAAATTAAAAGAGTCTGCATCAACAAGTAAAATATTGATTAAAAAAAAAAATGTTGTACTTAATTAGAAATACAAATTTGATTTAATTAAATCCAAATATAAATATAGATGAAATAAAATTATGGGTCGCCTTAAATTTCTTAAGATGAAATTTATCTTAGTTGACGTTGTTCAAATATTTGAGGAGTTTGGCAGAAAATTGGTCACATTGTAAAAAAATGCAAGCACTCAAATGCTAGATAATCAATGACATGATATTTAGGTAACATGATGAACCTACATTTTAAAGTACACTAGGATC
>SNQJ01S0014848.1:9158-24065 GCA_010110895.2 Picea sitchensis
CTACGACATCGAACGATAAAGCAGGTCAAGGTCCAGCGGGACAATTATAGTCCGCACTTGGCGACCTGGGAGGACGCATATGATATGTGCCAGCAGTTTCCATTTTTGTTTGATTGATAGACATATGATACTATGATACACTTTATTTTGGCATATATACTGTGAAACTTTCGGACGAAGTTTAGACCAAGAGGGGGTGTATGTAACATCCCACTCTAACGCACTGAGCGAACTTATTCTTTGAGGACACTTGCTCGCAAGTGATCCGGATTATTATGTTATTAAAACTTTTGATTTTGATTATGAGGCATTATGGGTTGATGACATATACTGAAATGGATTCATGATAGCTATGACAGTGGTCTTGCGAAACAGAACATAGTGACGGAACTATTGAACAGCATGAACTGCTGCCAACACAAGTTTTTCGAGATGAGTATAATTAAGTTCCAGTCCTACGAGGCATTGGCTCAGGTAATAGATCATGTATTCAGAAAACGAATCATCTTCCTGAACTAAAACCGTGCCTATGGTTGACTCTGCGGCAGCCAGATATAATAGGAAATCCTTGTTATAATTCGGTGGTCGTAGTAGAGGTGCGGTTGTGAGGGCGTGTTTCAATGTGTCGAAAGAGCACCGCGCAACTTCGTCCCAGAGAAAAGGAACATCTTTCTTCAGTAAATGCATGAAGCCCTTGGTGATTTCGGCATAGTTGGCGATGAAGCGTCGTAAGAAGTTTGCCTTGCCTTGAAGACTCTGAAGTTGTAAGATTATGCGTGGGGGGGGAAACTGGACTATTTCCTCCACCTTAAGAGGATCGACCATGATCCCCGTCGTTGAAAAGATGAAAACTAACAAACGTCCTGACGTGACGCAAAAGCTACACTTGTTGGGGTTTAAGCGAATCTTGAAGTAGCGACAACGTTCGAAGATTAGTCGGAGGTGCATAGGATGATCATTTTGCTTGCGAGAGCGTGATGCTAAATCATCGAGATAAGCCTCGACTATATGTGTGAGTTCATGAAACGCAAAAGACATGGCCCGCTGGAAAGTGGCTCCAGCGTTCTTGAGACCAAAAGGCATTTTGCGATAGGCGAATGTACCCCACGGACAAATGAATGTCATTTTGTGTTGGTCCTCAGGTTTGATTTGGATTTGGTTATAGCCCGAGAAACCATCCATGAATGAAAAGGCTTCACAACCGGCGCACTCATCAATGATCTAGTCGATGAATGGGGTTGGATAATTATCTTTCGGACATGCCTTGTTCAAATCACGAAAATCAGTACAGACACGAATCGTGCCTTGTTTTTTATCGACCGACACGGGGTTTGACACCCATTGAGTCAAGTGAATAGGGTATATGAACCCTGCCTTAAGAAATTTCTCAACCTCAGCTTTGATGGCTGCTGCTTTCCTAGGATTAACTGGACGAAGTTTTTGTCAAACAGGCTTAGCATCAGGATACGTCGTGATTTCGTGTTCAACTATTTTTGGATCAATGCCCAACATTTCCTCGTAAGACCAAGCAAAAACATCGCGAAATTATTTAAAAAGATCTGTGTAAATCTGAATCTCTTCGGGGGAGCAGTCCGCTCCGACGAAGACATTCTCCACGATGCCGGGGTTTCGGGAGATATTGATAGGTATCGTGGCAGCGATAGTCGCCATATTTCCCTCAGCATAAATATCCTGTGTAGCCAAGAGGTTAATGGGACAAGGCTGATCTCCTGTCATGGTGATAGTGAATTCTCCTGCCTCAATTCGGTGTAACTCTGGGAGGAAGTATGATCTGTGATGTAGATCTTCCCATGGTTTTTCCAGACCAGTCATTGCTTCGATTATTGCTTCGTCAGAAGGCAAGACTAAATCTAACGAATCGGTGTTGGCAAAAGAATCCTGAGCCCAGATAGGCTCGAGGAGTGGATCCAACTCTTGTGCGGGAATCGGATCAGGAGTAGCTAAAGCTTGTTGGACCAAAGAGTACTCTACTTCAGCGGTCGACAAGGGTGTGGGCATGCCAGCGTGCCCTGTTGCATCCATCATGTATGATGGGGAAGGAAGAGTCCACGGATCCTAAAAGTAAGTCATGCAAAACGACGAAACATGGAAAATCTCAGCCTTGTGGTGGTTCGATATAAACTTGACATCGCCATGAGGAGGTGGGTAATCGAAAGTACCTATCAAAGATGGGCACAAACCAACTCCTACGTTGATGACACCGGCTTGAGGATTATCTACCATGGGAACCGTGGATGCCCCCAAGGCTGGGTCAGGTCGAGAGAAGGACAGTTGATCAATGGTCACTATCCAGCCTTCATGTGGAAACAATAAGACTCGAAAAACTGTAGTGACCACTGCTTGCATTGCATAAGTCCAAGTACGACCTAACAATAGATTGTAGTCGATGGGGGCATCAACTACTTCTACTTCGACGCACACGGTCTTCCCCCCTAATTGGATAGGGAAAGAAGGAATGATGCCATGCGGTCAGAAAGAATGACCATCGAACGCAGTGAGGAGAGTAGGTGACGGAGACAACTCAGGTTGGCCAATGGCTTTCCAGCATGCTAACGACATAACGCAAGTCAAAGCGCCCTCGTCTACCATCGTGCGGAAAATATTTCGTGTAAAATCTTTCGTGGGATGAGCCACTACTATCTGAAACACGACATGGTAAGGCAAATGAGGTTTCAAGTCAGTCGTATCTAACATGATGGTACCCGGGTTACAAGTCTTGGTAGAGCCTAAAGCAGTCAACAAGGCTTTTCTCTGAGCAGGGAAACTTTGGAGGACCTCCAAAGCAGACATAGCACAAGGGGTTTGTGATAAATCTTCCACCACAGAGTAGTTTTGGGCGGCCCTTGCATTTGGATTGTGAGAAGCTCGCTTGAACGCACCTTTTGGAATGTGTGCCATTGTTTCACCCAACGTCTTCTCGATCTGTAGGGGAAGAGACGGGATCTCAGCTTCTTTGCCCTTCTCAGAGGTGCTTGGTTTTCTATAGTTGTGCGCTCTAGTCATTATGAAAGCATCACTTTTAACCATATATACGTTCGTAGAAGATGAATTGTTTGGGGGAGGGCAGTTTTCTTGGCTGCCCCCCTCGACACTTGTAGAGGCTTGAGTTAAATTTTGCCCATGCTGAAAGGGATTAGTCAACACGGCTTGTTGTTTTTGTGTGACAAACTTCTGGGCCTCTGCAAGTCGAGGGAATATATGGGTCGGGTGGTCTTCTGCACATAAGTTGCACGGACACCTCGCCTTCCTATTTTCTATGGTGCCCTCGCCAGCATTATCATTTGGTTTTTTATCCCCCTTACTCTTCTTGCTTTGTTTTTTCTTCCCTTCGGGCTGCTGATTGGCCTTTGGGTTAGTCGTCTGTACGGAGTGTACTTCCGACATTTGAGTAGGAGGAGTAGCCAAAGCAGTAGTCTGGCTGGCCGTTGAGTGTTGTATAGATAACTGTTGTAATTGTTCTGTCAATTGCTCAGTGGGCTTGGTTTGTGTCGAACCAACTATACCATCGGCATGTGGTCCGGCTCTCTGTCTGGTTTTATCTAGAATCGATCGTGGTGCATCCAACAGGATGGTGTACAATAGACCAGACTGAGAATAGATAAGCTCAAACTTTTGATCCCTCATGATGGCGTATTCCTCGGTGAAAACCCCTGAAGTTGCGACATCTTTGGATAATTGTGGAACTAAAGACTTAAGGAACCACTCAAGCAGGAATGTTGGTGGGACGGGTACCTTGATAAGACTCTTTCAGCGTCGCCACTCTCGGATATGGTCTGAGATATGGTCCGTTGTCGTCTACTCGAAATTGGCTAGCAACTCTGTGCCGGCGTCATATCGCACAGGTAACTGGAAATGGTTAAGGAAGGCCATCGCCAGTTCACAAAAATAAGAGTATCATGAACGATCAAGCTGAATGTACCATTTCGCGGCACTCCCAATAAGAGTGCGTTGAAACAATCGCAACTGGACGGAGTCATCTTTCAGTGAGTTAGATGAACACCAAAGGTGGAAAGTAGTCACGTGATCACCTGGATCTTTGTTAGGATTGGCCTCGAAATTTGGGATGTCCGAAGGCAACTTCGTCGGCATAGGAGGCCAACGCGGATCATGACAGATAGGATCATTTAACAACCGTTTCAAATTTGGCAAGTGTAACGTCGCCAAGAATGGTAGTTTAGGTTGTTGCTGATAGTTGGGATAAAAGGGTCCTGGAGTTTGACTGGCACCAGGTTGCCAGGAAAAGTTTGGCTGTTGGCCCGGGTTCTGGTAGAAACCATGGACCTGACCAGCGTAAGGGTTTTGCATCTGAGGAGACATCATTGGCTGATTCCCCATGAAGGACATAGGATGTTGGGAGTTCATCGTGTTTGATGGACTTTGGGAAGGATTACCCCATGCCGGTCCCGATGGGAGAGGCATAGAGGTCTGTCCGGGGTTCCATTGACTGTTGAAAGAATTACCCCAGAGCGACATTCTAGATGAAGTAACGGATCCTTGTCCTGAGTTCCAAGATCCTGGTATATGTGCCCCCAGCGCAGGAATAGTACCATGTGCCGGCATAGACTGTCCAAAAATGGGTGTGCCTCCAGATGGGAAAGCAGCCGATGCGAAAGTGTTATTACCAAACGTCCCGTTCCAAACAAACGGTGATGAACCTACCAGCTGAGTTTGCGCAGGTGGTCCTTGACTCCCAGCTCCAAAAGGACTTGTGTGTGTAGGCTGCACGGTGGACTGCTGATGCGGACCACCAAGCGAAGGGGACGAAGGAGGGATATGACCTCCAGCGTAAGGAAAAGCGTTGAAAGGGACAGGAATTCCCCCAAGTTGACCTTGCAGAGGAGCATTAGAGCTCCCTGCCCCCAGACCCAAAGTCTATGAAGTGGAGGTAGTGAGTGCAGGACTTGTACCTGAACTAGGCATACCTTATGAAAACGGAGGGCCTGTCGCACTAGGTGTGTAAGGAGATGTGGCCGCCGCGATAGATGGGGTCGGTCCACTGTGCGACGTAGTTGCGGCCGAGACCATGGTGGGCCGGACCGTTGACAAAGGCAAGTTAGGAGAAGTTTCTCTTGTGGTAACAATAGTGATAGGAATGGAAGAATTCCCAGAGGAAGTAATAGAGTTTGATTCCATAACTGGGTTAGGCACTGACAGGCTTTCGTAAAATTGAATTGGCACAATAATGTCCGGCCAAGTATCAGTGTTCGAGGTTTCAACCGATCCAAGATTGGTGGTCGATTCCTCCGGGAGTTGTTCAGGCTCAATGGTTTGAAACCCGGTTGCTTCAAAAGACCCTCTTTGGTCTAGCTTCTGCCTTAATGGTGGCGGGGGTGGCTCCAGTATAACCGACGGCAGGCCCAGAAGCCTTCGTGACCGGGGGAGCTCTGAATCCTCCACTGTGTGAGAAGATTCATGACACGCTAAGGTATTCTACATGAACAAACAGTAACACACACTAAAAGCAAGCCCCTAACAGATCAATCAAGCAAGCACTAAACTAGTTGGAAGAACAGTTACAACAACCAACACTAGAGAAACTTATCGGTGCAAGTGAAACTCGAATACAGAAGCACCCTCCGAGTATACTCTGCAAAGCGTGGCCCGATGTCTACCCTAGGTACCGCGGTATACCCCCGCAGTCACCCGTGTATGTCCCTAGAAGAGATTGGCAACTAGTTTTCCATCACGTGAACAGTCACCAGGCGGGTACAGTCGATAGTCGGGTAGACCACAATGAGAAGGGTATCAAGCCCAAAACCTGTCAAGGGTATCGAGAGAAAATGGTCCGGAAGACGACTGAGGACCTCGAACGGATTCGAGACCCACGAAGCTCTGTGGAAAATGAAAACGACGAAATCCCTTAACAAATCCTCGATATGTGTTCTCCACAACGCTCGGTCCAGCTTTGGAGGGGTTATCTCCGCTACCTTTCCTTACGCGACCTCGTGTTTAGCCCCTGTGTTAGAGGGGGGTCCCGGATAACTTTCCGTAACTGGACTTCTACACTCCCTATTGACAGACTCCAATGTTTGGTTTGAGTGGCCTTGGAGAATTTACTCTCCAAGCTATTCCAAGGCCCTACTCCTGAGCTAGTGTATGTACCCTACAAACAAAAAGTCTAATCGTTTTTAATTAGCGTTGCTTTTAATGGGATTTTTAAATCACAAGGTATGAAATTGAAACTGATGGTGTGTAAAAAGACTCAAAGCAAAATGAACAAGGAATGCTTGGAAACCAAAAACTTTTACAAAAATGCAAAACCAGCAACGGTTCAACAAGAAAGACTTCTTTTCTTTTCAAATTTACTAAGATTTCATGTAGTAAATATAAAGGATTTTCGCTCAGATCTGCGAGCTACTTATACTCTAAATGCACTGCAAAAACTTATGCAAAAAGACTTCTTCCTAGCTACTGATGTAACAACACAATCTTCAAACCGAGAAGAAAATGAAACAAGATTTTTTTTTTTTTATTTAATTGCAAAATGACGCAACAAGGGAAAATACTGACAAGCACAAAACCAAGAGGACAAAAGTAAACTCTGTCTTAAAGCGCATATCGCAAAAGAATCAGAGCAAAGATGCGAAGAAGCAATCAAGAAGGTACCGATTCTAACACTTGTCTAAAAACCATAAAACAAAAATTCGTTTTCCTTTATCTTTTCTATCAAAACATCAACTAAAAAACACAAGCTAAGTATAAGACCCTAACCTGCTGACTGTGCAGCCCCAGACTCTAAACCCCTGAGAGGAGCTCTTCTCACCAGAGGAGGGGATGACTGCCCCACCCAATCTGAAAAGCTACCAATCAAGCCCGTGAATGTCACCAAAACAGCACGCATGTAAACGCGTGCTGAGCTATAACAGCGCGTGGGTACCCGCGGGCTAACCTTAAGCAGGCCGTGGGTCTGTATAAAAACTGAGACAAAACAACACAAAGGCAGCCCAAACCTGAAAAAGGTCTCTGGTATTGACAACCAGGGTCTCTAAAAGGCTTGGATGCTTTTACTTTAACAGAAAAGGAAAATTTGCAAAAAAGAAAACAAATGCAAAAAAATAACCAACACAATAAGGCAGACTGAAAGCAAGACAATAAACCAATCAAGACCCAGACATGATCCATAAATCCCCCTGAGAAGGTAAACTTCTGACAGGGAAGAGGAGACTGCCTCTTAAGCTTCCCAGGCTCTACACGCTACTGAAACCACTACAGCAGGCGTTCAAACGCGGACTGTAGAAGGTTAGGGCGCGGGTTACACACGTGCAGGCCTTCTGCAGGCCGCATGTACCTCTGTGTGTCCTGAGAATCAATGTCAAGCAATAGTCAAGGAAAAACTGGTATTGATAACCAGGGTCCCTGCTAGCTTTGACCTAACAGAAAACAAATAAACAAAGAAACTAAAACTCTACTTCTTTGAACTACCCAAAAACCTTCAATGAAATCCGGAAACCCTAAGAGTAAATTTCCCCAGTGGAGTCGCCAATTCTGTTGTGGGGAAATTCTACCCTACGGACTAACAAGCTAGAGCTTAAACTTGCATGCAGATCATGACCCTTCAAAGATTACTTTTAACCTTCTACCCCAAACCTAAAACCCTTTTTCACATGCAAACATGGACAGAACCAACTAACCTTTTTATCGACGGTTGGTGTAGATCCTCCGTTGTGATTTATCCCCTTGCTTCTGCTGCTCCTTCCAAAAAGTGATCCTGCAATCAAGACAAAACTACGCATGCATGCTATTGTTCTACTAGAGGGTTAGAGATTAAGCATAAATCGAATAAAACATCAAAGACTCATGCATTGGGACGGGAAAAGTACTCTTTATTAATCTAAAGATGAATCAACTTACAATGATAATAGAGATCGGCCATCATTCCTTGATCCTGATCCTGGGCTCCTCCTCTTCTTTTTCCTCCAACTGCTTTGCTTGAATTCTCCTAAAGCTTAAGGAAAGGCTAAAGGGTTGGGACAAAAACGGATTCGGCAATTGGGCAAAGTTTCTTTGCTATGATTTTCCTCTTTTGAATAGTACCCCTACCCCTTCTTTTATAGGCTAGAAGGAGCTAGGGTTTTAGACGAACTCTCGACCATGCATGGCTAGGAGTTCCAGTTAACTGACCCAAAGCTTTTCGTTCCGTCGGCAACTTTCCTGATTTTTTGCTTTGTTAGGTAAACGCGGGCTGTAGTGGGCCAGCCAACATTCCAACGCGTGCAGTATAAGGCTTGCCAGCGTTCCAACACGCCCAGCAGTGGGTTAGGGCGCGGGTTGCTTGATTTAAGAGGTTTTTTAAGAGTATGTTCAGCATGGCTTTGGCAATGAAGGGCAATGAGTTGGCCTGATGCCAGGTAGGCATGGATGGTGCAATTTAGGGTTATAACACTACATTGAAGTAGACAGGTGCTATTGACTTGGTTTTACTGAGTGTGTAGGGTTTTGGATGTCGAGGATGCAGAGGCATAGACGAAACCCCTTGGACTCTGGATCGAGTCAGGGAGTGTTCCATTGGGGTTTGATTATTTACTGTGATATTAGTGCATCTGAATGGATGATATGATATAGCTATGTTCTGACATGATTTGTTGATGATGAAGGCTGACAATAGCTTGCTGACCAGACTCACATATGGAGTAAAGGGGTCACGCATGACTACCAGAGATGTTGAGGGAGAGGTGTGGACAGCGGCCCTGCCACAGCCTACTATCACTCCCGTCATGGCTCAAACTGTAGGTTAACGACTACCTAGTTCGAGAGGACCCACGATGTCGTGAGGGCAGACTGTGACAGTCATTGATGATGATTCTAAGGGGCATGAAATAAGGTGAGGGCCTCATTCCTTAGAGGCCCTTAGTCTCCCACAAGTTCACCTGGCGGAGTGTTGACTGCAGGGGTTATTGATGTCTACCAAGTCAGTCAAGAGGTGAGTGGCACCCTTGGAGCATGTAGTGCGTCCTGAAGGGCACATCGAGCAAGGAAATATATGAGGCGAGTGGCACCATTGGAGCACCTAGTGCATCCTGAACAGCATGTCGTGTTGTTGATGATAGAGGAATGAACCTAGATGGCCTTAGGACGAATAACGTGTTAAGAAATTTTTAAAACAATTTCCCTAATTAAATGTCACCCTGTACGAAAATTTAAGGTTTAAGTCTAAACTATGCTAGTGGTAAAATTTTATCTTTCTATAAAATAATAATAATAATAATAATAATAATAACCACATAAATCATAATTATGACCTTAGTTAAATCTTGTGACACGAAGGGAATAAGAAATTTAATTTTTCAAAAAAAATATATCTGTTCAATAAAATTTAAAAGAAATAGGGGAATTCATGGTTTTATTATTTTGATAATTTTAGAATATTAATTAAATGAGAAAAGGGAAAAAGGGTTAATTTCCACACCTACCTTTTTGAGTTCTAATTAAAAAGGGGAAAGAGGGAAAATCTAAAAATTTAGGAAACTAGGAAAAGAGGTAAACTTAAAAAGGGAAAAAGGGGAAACATAAGGGAAAAAGAGGAAAGTCAAACTTAGAAAAAGTATCTACCATTTAAGAGCCTTCTAATTTAAACTGAACAAGCAATTTAATAAAAAGGAAAGTTATTAAAACCTGTAAGAGAATTTGGGGACACCTAGGAGTGATTCTAGGAGTAACTCTAGGTGGGTCAGGGAAATAAAGATAATTAATTAATTAAAGAAGTTAATTTATGAGGAAGGAAGGGGATGGGTGACACTTGTACGGGGAGGAATTTTTAGGAAATTAATTATAAAAACTTAACTAAAAGAGAATTTTTGGAAAGTAAGGAACCACGAAACTCTATATAATGAAGGGAGGTGATGGAGGTTGAGGGCCATCTGTTTGCGTAACGTTACGCTGCAGAAATATCTACTTGATTGATTTACTTGTGGGATTTGGGATACCCAGCTCAGAGAGGAGTCGTAGCTCGGCCTTGTGAGGCAAGTTGGGAGCTAGTCGTAATCTCTGGATAGTGTGTGTGGCCCCTTTGCAGCTCGGGGGGCTAAGGGGGAAGAAGAGTACCCCTAGCATTGGTTGGGAGGTACCGGTGAAGTCTCGATGGTCGGTGAGTGGGAGTTGCACGAAGCGCGCGGACGTCACTCGGAGTGGGCGAACAGGAAACGATACACTTTCTTTATTTAATGGTAGATTGTTGTAGGTTTTATGATTGGATCTGCATGTTGATTATGTAAGTAGATTGGATGTTTAGATTGATGGATGAAAATTTTTTCTTAGCCTAGCTCGACGATTGTTGAATCTCATAGCTTTTGTTTTCCACTTGTCGTGAACGCCCTGTGGTGTTGATTGTGACCTTGAGGTTGTTTGGCCTTCATCCCTAGCTCACCAGTCCTCGCATGAGCAGTCGGCCAGGAGCCTAATCTACGGTCATCACCTTAGCATTTAAAGACCTATGGATCTCAACGCCATGCTTTTCTGTGAGAGGATGATGACCAATGGACGCACTTGTTAGCCATCTACCTTTGTTGCTTGTCTTGGGCTGATTGTTTTGGCATGCACCTTCTGGCAAAAGTACTTCTGCATATGGATTTCCTTGCATCCTTGTTGGTTTACCTCTGCGCTCTCGAAGGGTATCTTATCCCTACTGATGTCATGTTAGTTTTTAGCTCTTGTATGGAAAAAATCTCATTGTTGTCCTCTCGAATGACTGAGTTCCCTTTTTAATTAATGTGACTGTGGTTAACGCAATATTTGACAGTACCCTTGTTGAAAATATTATCCTCTATATGCTCTGTGTTTCACTTATATACTGACTGTCTATTCCTCCAGTAGATAAATTGACAACAATTGCACTTTTTACAGATAATATTTATATATACAGGCGTATTCTACAGTCTAATAATACTACATACCAACAACGTATTAATGGTTATAGATATATCTTTAGGTGGGTGTAACCTCGCGTTAATTCACCACAAAATGTTTTGTTGCTGTGCATTTACCCACAATGATTTACATCACCAGGAACGTCGTGTTGACTGCATTTTTATTTGACCTGTAGATGACCGCGACATCTTAGCGAAGGATAGGCATAGATTTTGTCCAACAATAATTGGTTAATGTTCTTCTTTATTCTTTGAGTAGTGATATATTCTTGTAGCAAATTTTATGTTAAATCTTAAATGCACGCCCGGAGTTACACCAGGTTCTTGCTATTTTGCACAAGATATATTCGTGATTATTTTTATTCTTTAAATTATGCCCACAACACACATTGTTGTGGTTAATTAAGAATTTTAGGTCTTTGCAACAACTTCTTAACTTATTACTGATCGATGGTTCACCGTGTTCTTGCGATTTTACCCTTCTTCTGCATTTTTCTTTCACCTCTGCACTTTAGGATGATATTTTACTGCATGCAATGTTCATGACAACTCCTGGCCTGAACGCAAACATCTCAGCGTTGCCCACCTGAGAACAACGTACCCTTGTCCTTTTATGATTGTGATTAATCTCCTTTGTAGTGAGTTACCCATTGAATATAGTGATGTTTGTTTAACCCAATCATGACTGTTATGAAACTTCAGAAAGCATGTTTTTACCCATCCTTGGCTGCCAATTTAGCCTTTGCTTACCCACGAGTTTACCTTTTGTTTCCAACGAATTTGATAAACTTAGCATTTCTGGTAACACCACATATAACCTTCAACAATTAGCTCAAGCTCAGCATAGTTTATGAAGGCACTCAGCGATATTTACAATGGTAATCCACTGTGGTGATGAGTTACTAGTGAAGTAGTTTACAGCTATTGATATGGATTTTGTAGTGCTTCAATTCACTTGCCTGCGTTTTCAAATTCTGTTGTCAGCAGGTCATTAACTTCGCGATACATTTTTACGGTGAATTTGTTATATTCAACATACAACCGGGGTCATTAGATAACATACCTTTTATTATAGAGCTTCCCCTTTTAAATGCTAAGACAGAGTCTCCTGTATTGCTCGACAGGGAATTCACTGTTAGGAAGCAACCTCGCAGAAGAGAGATGTCTCAGACCAAGTCTATCCAATGGCAGTAAACTTCTTTTTTTTAATTGACATAAATTAATTAAGTGATAGGTTGAATGGCAGCAAATTTATTAAAAAATAGTTATTGAACTGGCAGTAAAGTAATGACAGTGAGTTTAGGATTGGGAAGGAAATTTATTTTTAAGACAACATACTTAAGGCGTGTTGGATGTTAAAGTCATTAACAACATTATAATTGATATAGCAATTGTTGTTTAGATCTTGGCAATTGCTAAGTTAGAACCTATTAATGTTAGTGTATAGTCGTAGTTAGTGTCTAAATTTGTGTTTAGGACTTGATAAATTGGATGGCTTTTAAGGTCATTTTAAAATGGTAATTTGTTGTCTAGTTGCAATTTAGACTTACTAAACTTGCTTTGCTTTTAAGGTTGAATTCAGATTTGAAATAGTTGACCAGCTGTATATTAGACTTGCTAGTTTAGATATGAAATTGATGTTAGTTGGATATATAAATATCGCCTATTGCTAACTCAGACTCGCTCAATTGAGTTGTAATCCATGTTAAGCTCGGTTGGTAATTGTTGACTAATGGAATTTAGACTGGTTAATTGATATGTATTGAAGGCCTACTTAAATCGTAAATATTGACCTTTAGCCTTGAGTAATGGTTGGTTGTTGAAGAAGTCATTTTTAGCTTGCGCTTCCTGTTAAGGGTGCAGTTGTTCATCTTAATTAATGTTGTACTAGGTTGTAAACATTTAATGTTCTTGGTTTGCTTGTGTCGGGCGGGATGTAGATGCCTCCTTGTTCCTCAGAACAGTCATCAGCCCTGAGACCTTAAATGGTCAAAATAGATGGGAACCTTGGCTTGAGCATTGCTTATGTGTCCCGGAGGTCCTAAACATTGCAGGGTAGGACGGGTGTGTAGTCATTCTCATTTTTGTCAGTTGATTTTCGTCCATTGCTTCCAGATGCTTGATGTGCTTCTTAGGTCATTATGTTGTTGTCGCATGAGTTGCATGTGTCATGTTCGTTGTCATGTTGTGATGTTGAGTATAATGTCTTTATTACCCTTCTACACACGCACACAAAAAAAAAAAAAAAATTGCACTTGTTATGTGAGGCTTGTTGTCGTAACTAAGCAGGAGGGTTGTTACAATTTTGTTAGTAAAATCATGGCTATAGAAAAAATATTCAAGAAAGACACATTTATTATGTACGGTTATTGGTTTCTTTTTTCTTCCAAAATTAGTCATATAGAAACTTGAGTGCTTATAGGTTTTTTATGCTCTAAAAATTTGGTGGACCATGCATTGTCAATATTGGTTCCATGGAGCGTCTTTGCCTTTGCCTAAAAAAGGCAAAGGCCTCATATAAAATAATATAATTGTGCATGGAGGAAGCATGTCAGGAAAGCAGATAGTGAGTTCAATGATTGGTGATGAACCTTCAAAAATATTGACCTAATACATAATTGTTAAAGGAAAATTTAGATCCAAAATAAATACGATTTTCACCCTCAATGATGTGAATGTTGCTTCAAGTGATTTCAGGATTGGTGGTTCTTTTGCACCAATTCGAATAGTTTGGGAAGAAAGGGAGAAGGTGGTTTCAACTCTTACAACTATTGAGAATCAAAAAACAAAATAAACAAAGGACCAAACCTAGGTTTGACAAACCACAAAAACTACCTGCAAGGCAAAGGCATGGGTTTATGGTGGATAATGCTACAAACATGGTGGTTTCCACAAGTTGTGACAACAAATGGGTTACTAGTAGGGTTATTGCAATGGTAAGGAATAACATGAGAGTTATTGGGTTATAAAGACTCATGATCCCAATGCCCATATGCCTCCAACCTTGTGATCTAATGATCATTGGGTGACAAGTGTCATGAAGGGTGATGACTAAGACTAGGGGCAAATTTCATTTTAAGGCTAGGAATGACTAGGCCCACATCCAGTGAAGGAATAAAATTAAGAAGGTACATGTGTTGTCCCATTCCATGTCAACAACAACGCATCCATTCACTGGGAACACTAAAACCTGAAAAATTGATGACTCCACTAAATTAGGGTTTATGGTTTACATGATGAATTGATGATGGAAGAAAGTGGGTGTCTAAGTCAAATTTGAGTCTATAAACCCTCCCATATCGTTAAGGCATGTGAATAGTCTATCCATTTCAAATTTCAATGCATTCAGAAATGGTTTGAAAAAATTTCAACGTTGGTCCCATTCACAGGTCATTGTTGCCCGTCTCTAGGCCTAGTACAATTTCCTTGTAAAATTTGTATAAAATATCTGGAGAATGATAATTTTGAAGGTGCTAGGCCTCTTCCTACACACCATGGCCAGATCACCTCTCATTGATAGTCTATGTATTGATCCCTTTTAGTTTTGGGTTTTTAGTATTTTAAATTGCACGCACCTTTCAATATAGTCAAAGTTAAATTAATGTCTCTTGTTACTGTAGAGTTATAAAGCCTCATGATACCAATGCCCATATTCCTCCAACATTCTGATCTAATGATCATTGGGTGACAAGTGTCATGAAGGGTGATGACTAAGACTAGGGGTAACTTTCAATTCAAAGCTAGGAATGGCCATGCCCACATCAAGTGAAGGAAGAAAATTAAGAAGGTACATGTGTTGTCCCATTACATGTCAACAACAAATCATCCATTCACTGGGAACAAAATCAATGAATCCACTAAATTAGGGTTTATGGTTTACATGATGAATTGACAATTGACATACCTACATTGTTGGTATGATTAGGTGCAGTCACGCAGAGATCCTCTTGGTTTCGAGAATAGTTCATTCTCTACTAAACAGGGGAAACCACGTGAAGGTGGAAGATCTAATTATGACCCCCCC
>SNQJ01S0014848.1:59247-87090 GCA_010110895.2 Picea sitchensis
TAATCAAAGAGCACACCAAAAAAAAAATCAAATGGCCAATATGTGATCCGGATTATTTTCGGCACGAAATGAGAGCGGAGATATAATAAATAAATGCACAGAGATATCGCATATATCCAATAATATAAAAAAAATATATCAGAGATGCAACCATAAACACAGAGATACAGTAATACACAATTTCTATTAATGAAAGAAATGTACAAAGACTGTAAAAATACAGAGTGAAAGACTCACTAGAATGGTGGCAGCTTATCTCTGAGAAGAGATGTGACGGCTACTTGCATTCGCAAGAAGATGGTTACAATGATGCTCTGAAGTATTTTTTACAATAAACAGGAATGCCCAAAACCCTAGACATCGAGAAACCTAACCCTAGGAGATGAAGTGCCAAAAGTCATGTGGGCCCCGTTTGGGTGAGTACATCAACTTCTCGGGGTCATAACTTTTGCATACAATCTTTGTTTTAGGCGTGTGATAGCTCATTGGAAAGGTATCATTGAGGAGATTCATTTTAGGGGCTCAATTATGCCTTTGTCTATCATTGAGAACCTTGATCTCGAAAAACCTTCATTGAGGCCCTCAAAATGGCCCTGGAAGTTAAAACCTGCTAAAAATAGTAAATTGTCAAAATTGCCAGAAAGTTGTTTTGAGCCAATTGGAAAAGGTGGGTGGCCATCGATATCCACTTGGATCAATCCTACCTCCTTAGGAAGCAATGGTCTCCATTGCGTTGAGTTCCTAGGGGAGAGGGAAAAGCGTTTGCTGAATCTGCATCTTGGTGAGTTGCTTGCCTTGCTGGAGATGTCGCGCTGCTCAGTTTGTGGAAGTCTATCATGAACCTATTGAGGTTGAGTTTGTTCAAAAAGTTGGGATACATGAGAGGATGTTGTGCAAAAGGAATCTTTTCACTTTGTTGCAACCTTGTTGACCTGCTTCTGTTGGATAGAAGGCGCTTGGGGCAAGGTTGTAGTGGTTGCAGTATCCTTTTGTTCTCCTTTTGAATAGATTGTGAAGAAGCTGAATTTTGCAATATGAGATACTACCTTGCGACACTTTATAGGTGGAACAGTAGTCGGAACTACCTTTGGTATTTTGTAGATATGACCCCCCAAAGTAACAATGACACTATGGGGTCAAGACTCATAAACAGCATGGCATCTCCACATATATGGTTGGCCCAAGAGCACATCACAAACATCCAGTGGGGAAAAATCACATAATACCTCATCCTTGAAGGGTTGGATGTCGTATGATAATCGAAACTGTTGGTTGACACAGATATCTCGTCCTTGGCGAAGCCACCCAATGTTGTATGGTTGTGGGTGTGGTGTTGTCAGCAATCCCAACTGTTTGATGACCTCTGCTGAGATGAGGTTCTTCTGGCTTCCGCTATCAACAATAAAATGTAGCGGGGTCCCCTTCACCCACATCTGTGAATGAAAAAGGCACTCCCCCTCTTTAGGATCTATTGGTTCTTCTGGTTGAATTCTTACAGTAGCGACAATAGCAGTGGGGTCTGCGTCAATGATCTGTCCTTTACCATTATTTTTAGAATCATATTTCAAATCAGGGTTCGGCTCTTTGTCTTTGATCTCAGCCACTAATGATTGTTTTGAGCGACATTCATCGGTGTTGTGCCAGAGGCTTTTGTGGAACTCACACCATTTTCTGGTGTCCTTCTTTGTCTTCCCGTGACCCTTCTTTTCCTGTGTCTTGGATTGGTTTTCGGAAAATTGTTTGTTAGGGTCGTCTTTGTCATACTTTGGTTGTTGCGGATTTGCAGACCCGAACTCCCATTTGTTCTGGTGCTTAAATTTCTGCTCAATTTTAACAACATATCGATAAGCAGCACCGAGTGATGAGATGTCCAGAAAATCCATTTCAGTCCGGATGTATCTGTGTAGAGCCTCACGATATTTCAAAACCAAATGTCGCTCGGAGTCTTTGATACCCAGCTTGGTGCGCAAGGTATGGAAGGTATTGGTGAACTCCAAAACTGCTTGGCCCCTCTCTTGTCACAGTGTGGTCCATCTCATGTACTGGTCCTCATAGTTGCCAACAGGGTGATACTGTTCCTTTACCACATCCACAAAAAAATCCCAAGTGGGATCGGCCCCATATATTCCAGACTCCTCTGTAGAACTTTTCTCCCAGTAAGTTTCCCACTAATGTTTAACATGAGGGAGAGCTTTAAGGAGTGTGAAGGTGATCTTTTCTTTGTTGGAAAAATTGTAAACAGAGAAATAACCTTCTAGCAGAGTTAACCATTTTTCTAGGGCTTCTGCATCTATCTGTCCTTCAAATACAGGAATATCAAAGTTAACTTATACCTTGAAAGGCAAGGTGCCTCCAAAGTGGCCGCTTGATGAAGATGCGCCTGATGCTATCGGCAGGCATTGAAGGATGTGGGAAAAATTCTCCATCATTTCATCCCTTTGTCACGTGAGAGCTTGCTCAAGCAACAGATTGATAGGATCGTCTGCTCCGTCGTTTTTCTTTTCTTCTGCCATTGGGGGTTTCTTGGGTGTGCGAGAGCGATTGTCTTCAAGAGAGACAAGTTTGAGACCCAACTTGCTATACTCGCACCTCGTCGAGGACATGCACTGAAAAAAACAATCAAGAGCAGCATGCTCTGATACCACTGATCCGGATTATTTTCGGCACGAAATGAGAGTAGAGATATAATAAAGAAATGCACAGAGATATCGCGTATATCCAATAATATAACAGAAATATATCAGAGATGAAACCATAAACATAGAGATACAATAATACACGATTTCTATTAATGAAATAAATGTACAAAGACTGTAAAAATATAGAGTGAAAGACTCACTAGAATGGTGGCAGCTTATCTCTGAGAAGAGATGTGACGGCTACTCGCATTCGCAAGAATATGGTTACAATGAGGCTCTGAAGGAATTTTTACAATAAACAGGAATTCCAAAAACCCTAGACATCCAAAAACCTAACCCTAGTAGATGAAGCGCCAAAAGTCATGTGGGCCCTGTTTGGGTAAGTGAGTACATCAACTTCCCGGTGTTGTAACTTTTGCATACGATCTTCGTTTTAGGCGTGTGATAGCTCGTTGGAAAGGTATCATCGAGGAGATTAATTTTGGGGGCTCAATAATGTCTTTGGATATCATTGAGAACCTCAATCTCTAAAAACCTTCATTTACGCCCTCAAAATGGCCCTGGAAATTAAAACCTGCTAAAAATAGTAAATTGCCAAAATTGCCAAAAAGTTGTTTTGAGCCAATAGGAAAAGGTGGGTGGCCACCGATATCCACATGGATCAATATGCACACAAACAGGATAAAGTGGTTGAAAGGGGCCTCCCTCCCTAAAGTAGGTATGCCTCACCCAAGAGGGGCTTGATACTCCCTACTAAATATCAGAGGTATCAAAATCAGTTATAAGAACCAGTCGATCAGATCCCCCCAAAGAGGTAATCCTCCATAAAGGTTGTGTGTTTTCCAACCCTTATCTAACCCAGGGTACCTGAAGAATAATCCCTGCAAGTAACCTATGTGGTACCTAAGTCAAGCAACTAAGAAACCACGATATAACCGATGCACATGAGAACATTCGTAAGTTAGGTCCACCGTATGGGCAGGGTAGCAAAGCCCAAAACCCTGAAATCACCACCTCTCACGAAGGTAAGGGCACTAGAAAGATCCCTAGATACGAATATATCCCCAGAAATATTTCTTACCTAAGAAGTTATCGGGGGGATATCCTTTCAACCGACCTCACACAACCTCATGCTTAACTCCGGTGTAAGTGGAGCCTCCTAATATTACTGATTATACAATGGATTTCTCCACTCCCTTGGTCAGACACATATGTTGATTTAATAGCCTTGGAGAAGTTTACTCACAAAATCCTATTCCAAGGCACTAAATCCTAAGCTAGTTTGTGCACCCTAGAAAATAAAATTGTTACTAATCAATTTTAAATTATAGCGTTAATTTTAACGGCCTTTCTTACTCGAAAGGTGTGGTCATGAAACTAGTGATGTTATGACTCAGCAAGTAAAATAAATGAATATGAATACAATGCAATGTCCTAACTTCAATTGCCAATAAATGATATGCTTCTTAAAAATGCAATTTTCAATTCAATTCAATTCTGCAATTCTAAATAAAAATGAAATATTTCTTTACATGCACTAAGATAAATGACAAAGACTCAAGAGATCAAAATGCTAGTCAATGTAAAATGCCTAATATTTTTGTATTTTCAATACAAGAAAAATGAAAATGCAAGGAATGAACAACAACTTGATCTAAAGACTCTATTGTGTATAGACAGAGACAACCCAAGTAGAACATTGTTGGCACAGGGGCAAACCCAGGTTTCAATGCTTACAACAACACACCAACAAAACCCTAACTATCGGCCCTTTCGACAATACCTGCAAAGCAGATGAAGTCTCACCTGAGGTAGCGGCAGGCGTGGTTGCAGGACTCAGATGTCTACAACCTTAGCTGGGACACAGATCTGTGATTGTAACACCTTAACAATGCACTTAGCAGTTATAGTTCATTAATATCCAGTCTTATCTTACAGCACAACTAAACCCTAATAATAGATCAACGCAGTATTCACACAAATCCAATAGATTCAAGCACTAAGCATACCAACATAGATCAGATCYAGCATTCATTTAGATTATTTAGCACTAAGCTACGTCCACCAACTACGTCCACCAACTCTTCTTCTTTATTTATTTCTTTCAATMTTCTACATGCACATATCCAGTGCCTTCATTTCAGGATCCTCAGTGAGTCGCTCATATGTCTGGGCACTATGATCACTTAGTTTTTTACATTCCATGGCGAGGGCCTTGATTCTCTCAACTATGCTTCGAGCAGTTGCTTCTCTTTTATCTCATACATCCGGTGGAGTGTTGGGCATTGTTTGTAGCTCTAAGTCTATTATTCTTTGTTGAAGTTGTTGGATAGCTTCCGCGAGCTGCGCTACTTGATGCTCCACTCGGTATTCTCCCTTTGGCTCTAAGCCCGTCGCAGAGAGAAGTGCTCTGTCGACTGCTTATTTGACTCCAAGTTTCTTTGCGAGCAACTTCTCTTTCTCCTGCTGGAGCTGCTCTTTCTCCTCTTCAAACTTGGTTTGAAGGTCATCCTTCTCCTTTTGTGCAACCTGACATTGCTCTACCATTTCCTCTTGGGCTTGTTTCATTATCGTTGTGGCCTGGTCTTTCTTAGCTTGTGCTTGATGAAGGTGATCTTCAGTCACATCAGCTAGTCTGCGGAGTTGGGTAGGCTCATCTCCCAACTCTGGTTCTTCTGATGGCGGGGGCGCAGTGGATACTGCACAGCTGGATTGAAGTTCATGCTGTACCCCTCTGAGTTCAACCTCAATCTCGTCGTACATATCCTCCTGCTTGGCTTCATGTTTCTACAAGATGTCCTGCGAGGCATCTGCTACAGCTGTGATGATGAAGTCGAAGTCATCTACAGTGAGCAGAGTCTGCATCTTAGTCAAGGTGGCTCTGTATTTCTTTTGGGAACTGGGTTTCCTGGGGGAAACCTTCCTTTTCTTCAAGGGATCAACCTCATCAACAAGATCCCTAGGCGATGTTACTTCTCCCTGCTTCTGTTGATCTTCTTTTCCATTGGTCTCTTCTTGATATTCTTCATCATTACCCCCTCGGCCAGGTGATACTGAAGCAATTTCTTTCGATGCGCTACTCAAGTTTTGGACCTCTTCATCCTTCTTCCTTCTGCTAGGTCCAGGGGTATCCTTCACTTCATGAGTGGTCTCCAGGATGTCGATTAGTTCAGGGTCTGACATTTCTGTGGGGTCAGCGAGGATGAGGATCTCTTTCGACCAGTCCTTGGTTATCTCTTCGAGGTCCTCCCCTGTGAGCTTGTAGTATGATTGAAGCTCTTATTTATGCTCATCTACACGCGCGGTGATATAAATGAAGTGTCGATCAACGTAGAACTTCATGAGGGGTCGGAACCTATGTAGGGTGTTTTGCATCATGCGAGGGACAACTTCGATATCCCTCTTCAGTTGGAGATATTATGTATGAAAGATCATGTTAGACTGCCACTATTTTCCCATATCGCTTGAGTACCAGAGCGTGGTGAATTTTGCAGTGAGCGGATAGAATGGCTAAATGTCCGGGAAGGTCACACCTTTCGACATCTCCCAAGCAGTAAATGTGATGAGGATCAAGAGCCAACTAAAGTGGAACTCATAGCCCTGATCCTGAACTTCGCGATAGTCTAATTCCAGCTGGTTGACCAAGTACTTCACCCAGTTCATCTGGAGTCCTTCTACACATTTCTCGGCGATGTTAACAACGAATCTTGTGACCTGTGTAGGTCAGTTCTTTCTCACAAGCTTTCCTGCAATCATCTGGTAGGCCAGGCGCATTGCGCCATTCTATATGGAAGCTACCTTATAGCCCCACATTCCCTTTTCTACATCGCCATATGTGTCTTTGATCTTCTGTGCCAATGCACGATCTGTAGCCCTCCCTGGGTAGAAGTCCTGCGGGTCGGGTCCCTGCATGCTTAATCCGATGATTCTATGGATCAGCGTCAGATCGACTGTGATGTGTCAGTCTAGCCATAGTTAGCCTCCATGGTAGCACAGGAGAAGGATATTAACACAGGCGTTAACCTCCTGGTGCCTTCCAAAGTGGGGAATCTTCATTACATTCAAGAGGGTGGATTGCGTGAGGTTCATAGTCCATGGCTGGGGGATTATTTTCAAGTTCTTCCCCTTCGTCCTGGTCAAGTATTTGTAAGGAGCAAGCATACTATGGTTCTTGCAGTATCCTAGGTTGAAGTCGTTGAACTTCAACATCGCAATCTTATCCTGCTGCGTTCTAACTGCACGTATCCCCTTCGGGAGGTATGCAATAACCATGGTGTAATCAAAGTCCCTCGAGACACTGTCACGACTCACCGGGCCAGCCAAAGGCGGGATGTAGTCGGGTAGGATGGTCGGTATTAACTTCGTGTTCTCTAGGTCATCTTTGTGCTTAGCTCTCTTCTCTGTTGTCGGTCAGGATGGTCTGGATCCACGAGCAGTCGGCGGAGAGGCTTGCACTCCTCTCGTTGATGACACTTGAATACCTACGGACAATATTTTTTGGCCATGAGATCGATGAGAACTTCTTCGATGGATTTCTCTGCGACATTGATCTCTTCTGACATACACGCTCAAGATCAGATGACTCGGGTCGATGAATGAGTGTGCAATGCGATGGTACTGGTGTCGATCTCAATAAACACATTGTGGTAGAAATGAGTTGGCTTGCATACAATTCGCAAAATTGTTCTAGGTGCAACAGTCGACGAACTAAGTAGACACGATGTAATGGATCTCTCCAATGGATGAGAGGCCTTCATCAATGCAGTTTTGTCCGTTGTGGCATGGTCCCAACAATCTGATGGTGAGTCTTCAGGTCAGTATTGTTGTTTTAACCGTTTGGGGCATCGATCTGAAGGTTATAATTCTTCCAACGGGTATATCACTTCACCATGGCGAAGTTCCATGTTGTGTTGTTCTGATAGCCCAGCGAAGTTCCAGTCTTGCATGCCTTCCTTCTGCAAAGTCCCCTCTAGAACCTTCTGTAACTTTTCTATCTTTGTTGTCTTCTTATTGCGCTTTCTAGCCTTCTTCCCGGTGATCTTTGTCTCAGTATTCCTCTTTCCATTCTGATTCTTATCTCCTTTTGGCATAGTAACTTCGCGTTGTTGAGATTCATTCATAGGGTTAGAGAGTAATACTTCTTCTCTATCTAGGTTAGGTGTTCTACTCGTCTATGAGTCTACTTGTGTTCTTTCAACTTCGACATCCAATCTTCTGGTTCTAAGTAGCTTTGATATGTTGTCATGTTCTTCAATCAAGTGTGTTATTCTCCTAGTCATGAAATCTTTTAAATCTTGCTTCTTCTTCTCTAAGATTTCCTCTTCTTTTCTTCTCGCATGATCTGTTTCAATCCAAGGTTTTCCTAGTAATATAGAAAATGGGGCGTTGTTCTCAAAAAATTTAACAACCTCAAAATATTCCTCTGTCGAAGTTCCATGAGCACTCATAGATATCTGGGTGAGTCTTCCACATAGGGTTATGAGCTTTCCTCTAAATAATCCTATTCCTCCCAATGAAGGAATCATAGCAGGCTTTCCTAAAGTTTCCCAAGTTCTTTCTGTCATGATATTTTCCTGTGTTTCTTCATCCAGGACACAGTCAATGTTGAAGTCTCCTATTCTTACTTCTATGCGCTCTTGTCCTTTGAAGATCTCTGATAAGTTGATATTCCTGTGATCATTTAGGGTTT
Source organism: Picea sitchensis (assembly GCA_010110895.2). NCBI lineage: Eukaryota > Viridiplantae > Streptophyta > Pinopsida > Pinales > Pinaceae > Picea > Picea sitchensis. Next base: position 67,576 of record SNQJ01S0014848.1, read on the forward strand.
CTTTCATTTGTAACAATACATTCTCTAATTCTTTCTGGGGTTCTTCCATGGTCTCAGTTTCTTGACCTTCCTTAGGTTTTCTTGTCTTGTATTCATTCTGTCAAGCTTAGCAATCATTCTAGGGAAATCTAAAACTTCATGATCCATAGATTTACAACAAAGACAACTCGGTATTCTACCAGGGCATTCCTTAGCAAGATGTCTCGGTCTTCTGCAACTGTAACAAAGAGTTAATCCTATCTTTCTTTTAAATGATCCCCAACCTTTCCTGTACTGCGCACTAGGATCATAGTAGCTAACCAAAAAAAAAAAAAATCTAGGGGCCTACATCCATTTGTTAGTCCAAACATTCTTTCTATGCATAGGAATAACATATGTTTCAATATTTTTTTCCGATCTACTTATATCAAACCTTCTTTCATCTAGTTGTGCCCTACTTTTCAAGCTAGGACAAAATTTATCAAACATACTTAGATCCATACTTTTGAAACAAAAATTTCCACTTATCTTACCTTTTCAAAACCTTTCATTCTTCTTACCTTTATCAGAGCACAAAGCTTTCAGATCTTACCTCTTTTCTTCAGATCTGACTTTTCTTCTTGGCACAGAGCTTCACAGGTCAAGTAGAATACTACGCACTAGGGAAACAGATCTACGCATGGAGATTTCTCTTTTATGTAGTTCCCAACAATCACAGTTTCAGGTCTCGGCAACATAACCATTTGTTGGCACAGGGGCAGACCCAGGGTTCAACGCTCACAACAATGCACCAACAAAACCCTAACTACCAGCCCTTTTGGCAACACCTGCGAAGCAGATGAAGTCTCACCTGAGGTAGAGGCAGGGATGGTTGTAGGACTCAGATGTATGCAACCTTAGCTAGGACATAGATTTGTGATTGTGACACCTTAACAGAGGAATTAGAAGTTATAGTTCATTAATATTCATCCTTAGCTTACAGCACAGCTAAACCCTGATAATATATCAGCGCAGTATTCACACATATCCAATATATTCAAGCACTAAGCATACCAACATAGATCATATCTAGCATTCATTCAGATTATTCAGCACTAAGCTATCACATTAGATTCTTCTAAGCATATATCAGTGCACTAAGCATTTAACCACATAAACAAGAGAACAACCATAAAGCACTAAGAAACCATAACATGGGGTATACGTGATTCACCCCCACCTTAGGGTTATGTCCACCAACTCTTCTTCTTTATTTCTTTCTATCAATCTTCTACATGCACAGAGCCATGATATCTTACTCCGCAGAGGACAGGATATTTGTGTGCACTCCACTAGATCCTCCTTTCCTGAGTTACAACACAAAGCCTCTTCACAGTCTCTTACAATCACTTGCACTTAGCTCTACAAGTTCTCAACATAGCATGCACAAAGCACTTACAAGTTTCACTTGGCACAGTGTCTAGCCTCTCTTCGATCACATAGATCAAACTACTTCCTACATCACCTAGCTTTCTATTTATACATTACAAAAAGGGCCTAAACATGGGTAAACCCATGGGTCAACATCCCCATACCCATTACATAAGCCCAAAACCCAAAAATTCCAAAAAAGGGGTCGATATCCTGCGATCTCCTCTTCGACTTGCTCTCTACCTTCGACAGCCTGTCAAAGTCCCAAAAGTAGGTCAAACATAACCAAGGATCCTCACAAAATGGTCAAGGGCCAACATACATCAAGGATCAAAACACCGAGCCCAAGGTGCAAGGGAAATCAAAATGAAAAGATGATGAGAAAGGAACTGCCCAAAAATTCAACCAAAGACAGGTTTCCTGTCATTCCATAGACACTTAACAGTCACTACAGAGACCCAAGAAGACTCAACAATCATCAAGACCTACCCAAAAACCAACAAACAAGCAACAAAGGTTGATGTACATGACTATTCAAAGAAAAATCGCATATGTACATAGCTTGCAGAAGGACAGAACACATATGTACGCGACTGTCAAGCAAAAAACCGCGTATATGTGTCAAAACACAGCTAGACTAAGGAGAAGGTTGAAAGACTCAGACCTAGAGTGAACATAGGTTTTCAAGTAATCATACGACAAGAAATTCAATATGATCGAGAGAAATCTAAGGAGAAAAACACTCCAAACCCCGAAAAAGAAGATTCATTCCCCAGTATGGTCGCCAATTCTGTTACGAGGAAAATCTCTCTATGGCTAGGGGTAAACCACAATAGACAGAAATAATTACAGAAATCAACTATAATCTCAAGTATGTTGTATAAGAAAATATGCTAACAAGACAAGATAAGAGGCCTACCTCGTCCAAATGTTCGATGAAGTCCACAGTTGAGCACTTGACTCAAAGCAATATACATGCAACTAGTCCTCAACAACCAAGCAATGCAAGCATATGGTGATAATATATGATGTTAGCACATTCAATAGCATAATCCATCAACATTCATAATAAATACGCCCATGGAATAATAATTCAAATATTTTCATGATATTAATTGGACGAGAAAAGAGTATTTCTATTAATGTATAATCAACAGAAGTGAATGAGTTACAAACTTCCGTGTCGGCATGGTTCAGAACCGAGAAACTAATTTCCTTCCAGCTAGGCCTCCACCACTTCAATCCTCCACCAAAGGCAAGCTCATATAAGAGAGACAATGAAATTCTCAATCAGTAAGGGAAGATCTTGGGGTCTGAACAATGTGTTCAGACTTAAAGGACAAAGGGATGCAGACTCAATGTGAAGTGAATAATTTCTCCATAGTAACTTTGCTCTCAAAGTTGAATTATTTCTCCTCTTTTCCATAGCTCTAATTTGGCCCATTTATAGCCTTCAAATGGAACTAAAGAGTTGTTTTGAAACGTTTCCAGTATATGGAAGGCCAAGGATCATTGATCTCGTGACATGACATGGAAACCCGACACCATTTTTCAATTTTGGGCACATTTCCCGATGTACACGGGTTGTAGTGGTGCAACCTGCATATACGCATGTTGTATAGTAGTTAGGGCGTGTATATGTGGAAAAATATTGTTTTTGGCTCTGGGATTTTCAAAAAAGGGACTTCAAGTCTGCATAGGGAAATAGAAAAAGGCCATATGTGCAAGATTGCATGGGGTGAGGCAAATCTTGCTATAACACTACCTTGAGTTTGTTCAATTTTTTCAGTGTCGCCAATGTTTGTGCTTCAAAATTGTTACTTGCTACATTCAATTCATTCAGAGAAGAGTAATTACCGAATTGGAAAGGTAGGTGTCCATGGAAGTTATTCCTTGAAAGATTAAAACCTTTAGATTCTTTGTTTTCTCGCAAATGCAAAGTGGAATTTTCCTCTTGTGTTTATTCAATGCTAAAGATAAGGAAGTCAAAATATGAAACATTGTGCAAATAATTGAAGGCACTGCACTAGTAACGTTATTGTAGCCTAAGTCTGGTATAGTAAGTGAATGAAGGGGGGCCATTGATTGTGGAATCCTTCCATTCAACATGTTACTTTTCAAACCTATCAGAGCCAGAGATAATAGATTTCCCATTGAAGATGTTATGGAGTCGTACAAACTATTGTGTGGCATCTAGAAAAGTGTCATATTTTTCCATTTTTCTTGCAAAATTAGAGATACTTTGCCCAATATTTTATTCTTTCCAAAATAAATCCTTTTCAAGTCAGGAAGCCAAGAGAGGCTCCCAAATGAAAGGGATACATTGAGATTTGCATTAGTGATATTCAAAGAGACCAAACTAATCATTTTCCCTAACCAAGTAGGATTTCAAAGTGAAATGTCTTGCCATTAAGATGAAGTATTTGGAGGTATGCAAGGCTTTGTAGGGAAGGGGGATGACACTTGTCAGTTTGAAATTTGACATTGTAAGGTTTGTGTGGTGAGAAATACAACTCATTGATTGTCCTTATGAAGATGATGTCACTAAGAGATCAATTCCATCTGGATAAAATGTTTTCAATTCCCTTATATATGTAAGCCATGAAAGGTCGTGATTTTTCAGCATAGATGTTGATGGAGTGAAAGCCAATGAAGTGAGATCGAGCACTGTTAACTTAGATAAATAATTAAGTTTCTATGGTATGTTGTTTCTAATTCATGTTGTGAACAAGTTAAGGTATGCCAATTTTTTCAATAGGACTAGATATTGGGGAAAAGGTTGACCAATAAAATTATTGGTGCTAACACTCAAATTCTTCAAATCCCTTAACTCAAGTAGTGGTCTAGGATAGAAGGCACCACTCAATCTGCAATTATGCAAATCCACAACAACGACATGGTTAGTCTATCTATCATAGGGGATACCTTCCCACTAGCAACAATTTAATGAAACAGTATTCCATGAAGCCAAACATCCCACCACAAGATGAAGCAACCCATTTTTAAAATCCAAGAGAGCATTCATTTCACGATTCACATGACCAATCTCACAAGAAAAAAATGTCAATATACCAAAACATATTAACTACACCATTTGTTTGAGATATACAATGAATTATTTTCCCTCTCACATTCAGTTCAAACCACGCAATAGATTATCCTCCTTTAACACAAATTTAATAACAATACTTGGCATCCAGACAAAATCCCCAAACAATATCCATATTAAATTAAAAACATTACAAATTCATAAAAATCTCACTTGATGATGACCATGAAAACATGCAAATGGTACCACGGGTAAATAACCCACATCCATATTAGACACATTTTCCGTTGCACATTACATTGACTTTGATAGGGGACTAGATTTATCTTTGCTCCTATAATTATGTTATGTGAATTTTTTTATATTATATAATTAACTTTAAATTACAAAATTATAATCATGCTCTATTATAAGTGGAACTTATGATATTATATAAACTTGAAACCAGGGTTATTAATATAATATCTTCATTCAAATACCAATGACCCTCGTGTTAATAATGCATTGAACCAATGACTTTTAAAGAGATATATCAACATACATACTTAGGTTAACTACACCCTAAACAATTATTCCTGGAATAAGGCTTGACTAGGCATAGGCCTACACCCTAAAAAACTTAACTAAAAAAAGGTTATAATCATTAACGAAAGGTTATACTCGAGGAAGAGGAACCTCACTAAGAACACAAGGTTATAATCAATAAGCAACAACTTTGAAGAATTATTTGCTCTGTTGCAACAAATCGTTGCCACTAAGAGGCACTCCTTCACGAGCCGCGGGGCTCATTCACAAAAGCTTCATATGGGCCGAATTATTTTAATTCAGAAAAAGAAGATTTTAACAAGGCTAAGTTATGGATTAAAAAGGAGAAGTCGGTAAATTTCAAAAGGTTTGTGGATTTAAAATCATGAGAAAAAAAAATGAAATATGAAGCTGGTGTGAGTTAATGATTCTTTCGTATAATGCATTACTTGTAATTGAAATTTATAAAAACAATTTTTAAATTAAAATATTAATTATAGATAGATGTATGTTTTACTAGAAAAGGCATAAAAATGAACTTGTTCAAAATTCTTCACAAATGTTTTAGGTCATGGTTTCCCTTGGTTTTCAATGCAAGGATTAATAAATAATTCATTTATCACTTTATTTTTTGAATTTTTTAATATTATCTTAAATCAAAGAAATCTTACTACCCAAGAAACTATCATTACTTTTATATTATATAATTATTAATCAAGATATTAATTTAATACATTATTATTATAAAAATAATAATTTAAATAAAAAAAATAAAAATAAAAAAATTAATTTAAAAAATTAATATAAAATACATTATGTAATTAATTATCACAAATTAAAAATGATAACTAAGACGGGAAATAAAAGCAACGATTAAACGAACATATTTACAAGGTAATGTCCTTAAAATTTTGATTAGTAAAACTATACAAACATTCAAATACATAATTATCACAAATTAAAAATGATAATTAAGACGGGAAATAAAAGCAACGATTAAACGAACATATTTACAAGGTAATGTCCTTAAAATTTTGATTAGTAAAACTATACAAACATTCAAATTTATATAAAATATGGAAAAAAATATTTCAAATAATTTTAGTTTATTATAAAAAAAATTAATATTAAATATAATTACATAAATATAAAACTTAATTTTAAAATTAAATTCTATAATGATAATTTTGAATATATTATTATATCTCATGAGTTGTATAATGAAATCGAGAGTTGGGCAATCCCCAAAACATCATGGCACGAAAGAATTTATCACCTTTGTGACACCTAGAGGGTTAAAGATGAAAAACACTTTCTCCTAGAGTGTCATGAGTACACCCAAATTAAATCTCAATTTCAAAATATTTGTCACAATATTGACCTTCCTAACCTTATAGGTCATCAAAACTTTAGTGAACTTGAAATGCTTCTCTTGAAATGTTTTTTTTCTTTAACCTTGAGAATTTGGTTACTCATTAAAGTGATTTGGGATAGGTCCATGGATGCCACTATAATCCAAGAGTATATCCTAACTTAGCAAGAGCAGAGGCATCCCACCTAGGGAGAATAACAATCATGTTACCCAATGACTCAATCACCCAAGCTAAACCCATACAACATACCTTTGTTTAATCCATATTCACTAACTACAATCATAGGTAATCATGGTCTCACGGGTTTAGGGTTAGGTGAAGGGTACAAAGTAATGACCCCATATGAAAGTGGACACATTATTTATTATTGTTGAATTCTCCTCACTCAGATTCAATTCCTCGGTAAAATATTTAGCTCATTTTGATGAAATTTAGAAAAGTAGGCGTCTTTTTACACATCTCAACCCTTGCTAAATCATAAATTTTATGTTAAAAACTAGCTTACACAATGTTGACACTAACCCAAAATTATAATTACAATTAACCAAATTTAAGCTTAAACCTCACATAATTTAATGATGGAGGGCACCTCTCCTTTTGGGTGTTGACATATGATTTTTTGGTTGCATTTTAGTAAATCGAAAACAATAGATTTCAATGTAGTTTATATACAACAATTTGGTGTTTGGCTTGGTCGTGACCTTAAAATTAGATTATTATTATTATTATTATTATTATTATTACACATTGAGTATGGAATTACACATCTCTATTGCACCAATATAAAATAATTTTTTAATGATCTTATCAATTAAACATCATAATTACTATTGGGGTAGTGTTTATCATTCATTTGAGGTTAAAATTCTAATTCATGAAGAATCTTTATATACTTAGAGATTACAAAAGTTATTCAACAAGAGTAATGTATAGTAAAATTGAACTCCTCCCATTAATAATTACAAAACATATACAAATAACAAACTAATTATCAAATATTGGAACTATAACCTAAGGATCTTTGACCTGAGGAACTATGACCTTGGGAACTTTGACCTCAAGAACTATGCCCGTAAGAAATTTGATCTTAGGAACTTTGACCTCGAGAACTATGACCTCAAGAGCTTTGAACTTGGGGACTATGACCTCGAGAACTTTAACCTCAGGAAGTTTGATCTAAAGAACTACGACCTCAAAAAAATTGACCCGTGGAATTATGACCATAGGATCATTGACCTTAAGAACTACGACCTTGGGAGCTTTGACCTTAGGAACTATGACCTTAGGAACTTTAACCTCAAGAACTATGACCTTGATAACTATGACTTCATGAACTTTGACCTTAGGAACTATGACCTCGGGAACTATGACTTGATGAACTTTGACTTGAGGAACTATGACCTGAGGAACTTTGACCTCAAGAACTTGGATCTTAGGAACTATGACCTCATGAACTTTGATCTCAAGAACTATGGCCTTAGGATCTATGACCTTAGGAACTTTGACCTCCGAAACTATGACCTAAGGAACTATGTGATCTACAATAACAATACTTAGAAAATTAACTAGAATAGGAAACAGCAATACTAGCACCAAACTAAGAGAAAAATGATCATTGCTTTATTTAGAATAGGAGGCAAGCTTATATATATGCATATTATTACATGATGGCTTGAATGGGGCAAGTGACAACTAGCTTCTAACAACTAGTTAGTTATATCTTATCAACTACTTCCTTGGGACTTGTGCCCATCTATTCTTGTCCTCCAATAAGCTGAGATAGTGAGTCTTCTAATAATCCAACTAGCCGAGAGAGTGCACCTTCCTTGGGATTCACATGGATGTATGTTGGGTTGGCCAATTCCTCACTATTTAAGCCCATAAGTGTCCCCACTTCTATTAGTAAATGAGGAAAATGCGTGTTCATGGCAACTTTTGAAAACCATTTAGCCTGAGCAGGAGTTTGGACTATGTGCCCAACAAGGTAAGAGGTATGTTTTTTATTATGGGTGGTGGTATGGCAAGTGTCAAGTAAGGTTTCTTGTAGCAAGGGAGACTAGAAATCAGGGATTAACTTGAAAGGATGAGATATTTTGACATTATCTTCTAGCAATGGTGGTTCATAGTGTTTTAGACTATTCACATTCACCACATCATGAATTCCTAGATGGGGTGGGAAGTCAAGGCATTAAGCATTGTCTCCAATCCGTTAGAGAACAATATAAGGGCAATAGCGGAGAGGCTTCAATTTGTGATGACGTTGGGATTTAAAACTTTGGCATTCCATGTAAAACCATACTTTATCACCAAGAGTAAAAACCATAGGGGAACAATGAGCATCATGGTGAACTTTGTATCATTGTTGGACTACCTTTAGTGCTTCAGAGACTTGGGTATGTTTGTGTGCTAGATTCTGCAAAAATGAAAGGGCAGATGTTTTTTCTTTCTTTTGGTGTGGAGTGCCAAAATCTTGCAAGGTGAGAGGAATTTCATAAAGGGCTAAAGGTTGATATCCAAAGTAGGCCTCAAAAGGAGAGATCCCAATGGAAATATGTATAACACAATTATAACTATGTTGAATGGCATGGAGGGTTGTATCCCACTGTTTTGTTTTGGAAAATTGAATGCGAAGAGAATGGACAAGGCTATGATTAACTACCTCGTTTTGGCCATCTGTTGGGGGATGGAAGTCAATAAAATATTTTAGTTGATAAACTCATAAATCCCACATTTTTTTTTCAGAAGGTGTTGAAAAAGAGAGCGTCGTGATCATAGATGATGTTAGTAGGAAGGCCAAAGTGTGGCCAAACATTATGAAAGAACATGTTTGTGGTTTGGGCAGCAGTAGGGATAAAAAGAGTCATTTTGGAGAAACAACAAACAATAACCCATATAGCATCATGTTTGTGTAAGGTCATACGTAAACCACTAAGGAAATCCATGAAAATAGAGTCCCAAGGGTGGGAAGGGAGAGGAAGGGGTTGATACAAACCAAATTTTTGATTGGCAGTTTTATGATGACTACACAAGGCACAAGCACAAATTAAATGCTCCACTTGACGAGTCATAGAAGGCCAAAAAAAATATCGTTGCAAGTGATTAACTATTTTTGGAGACCCAAAATGGCCACCATAGGAGGAAGCATGAACCTCTTTAATCAAAGTAAGACGATCTTTATAAGTTAGGACACATAACTGGTTGAGTTTATATAGCCACCCATCTCTGATTGTATAATCCATAAATGGCATTTGATTGACCTCAGTGGGATGTTGCACATCAGCCCATATCTCTGCAAAGAAGGGATTAGAAGCATAGAGAGGCTTCCAAACCTCATAGGCAACACAACACACAGCCAGGAGTTGAAGTACCTGCGTAGGGGGTCAGCTCAAGAAATCAACCATCCGATTAGACGTGCATTTCTTTTATTTAATCATCAAATGAATCTGTTAAACATAAGCGACCCACTTTAAATGACATTGCTCATGTATCTTAGTCTGAGAATTGATGAAAATCAATGGATGATGATCTATGTGGAGGATTGTTTCTTTCCCTAGGATGTAATGGTGCCATTGTTTCAATGCTTGTACTAGACTGTATAATTCTTTGTCATAAATGTTATAATTTTGTTCAGCATCAGACAATGTCTCTGAATGGTATGCAATAGGGTGTCCTCCTTATTTATGAACCACACGAATAACATATTGAGATGTGTATGTCTCAATCTCAAAGGGAGACTAAAGATCAAGTAAACGAAGTATAGGAGCATAACAAAGGGCATTTTTGAGAGCATGAAATTGTTGTTGTACCAAGGGAGATCACACAAACTGATTCTAGTTGGAAAGTTGATGAAGAGGGTGTGCTAACTGAGAGAAGTTAGCAATGAACCATCGATAAAAATTAATGCCACCCATGGAGCTCTTGAGTTACATAGCTGAATGAGGCACTATCCATTGTGCAACATCTTGGAATTTAGTGGGATGTGATCTAACACCCTCAACAGAGACAACAAAACCCAAATATTGAATTGAAGGTTGCCCAAAATAAGATTTATGACGTTTCACCTACANGAATGAGGCACTATCCATTGTGCAACATCTTGGAATTTAGTGGGATGTGATCTAACACCCTCAACAGAGGCAACAAAACCCAAATATTGAATTGAAGGTTGCCCAAAATAAGATTTATGACGTTTCACCTACAATTTGTGAGTGCACAATAAGTCTAGCACAGTGTGCACATGGAGTGAATGATCCTCCCAGGTCTTGATAAAGACCAAGATACCATCCAAATAGATCACCACAATTTTTCCCAAATGTGCTCTGAAAATATCACTAATTAGCCTCATGAAAGTGGCAGGGGCGTTAGTAAGACCGAAGGACATCACCATCCATTCATAAATCCCAAATTTGGTTTTGAAAGTTGTCTTCCATGTGCATGTTGTGATTGCACAATTAAATTATTTAATGAATTGTTGAGCAGTACTCGTGTTTTTATCCCCTGTCATGCTACCACTTTTTCGCTCATTACAATCCCTCCAGATGTCCCATGAACCATATTCCACCCCCTGCTCACTTGGAAATTATTAAATAATTTATTATGGATTGATTTGCATGGGTCTTATGTCAATTTATGAGCCAAACTTTGTTTCATGTAAACATAATGTCATGTATGGTCTGTTAAGGCCTAGTTACTAATGAATTGATGCATATAAGATGATTTTCTTCAGTAGGGGCAATCTTGGTCAAAATAATAGAGGAAGAGGTAACTAGAACAGAGGGCCTAGAAGGCCTAGATTCTCAATTCATTTTGATGCTGACCCCCGGGAGTTGAACCAGTTGTTTCAAGATGGGTTATTCAATTGGATTGGGGAAGGGATAATTCAACCTCGACTAGAGAGACCTCCCTTCTAGCCTCAAAATATCCTTGGTATTTATGTGCCTCCTCATGTGTCCTTGCAACGAGAGGTTCCTGCAAATGATGGATGGTAGGAGATTGTCAATCCGACAGTCTCCCACCATCGTGGTTGGCCCAATTTGTCATTACCCCCTCCACCACATGTAAATCCTAATGTTCAAATTTCCCCTGCGCATTCACTTGTTCAATCCTCTCATGCTAGCAAATGGCTTGAAATTGATGTCCCCCATGTGCAAGATAAAGGTAAAGTTGTTGCCTCCCCTTCCTCTCGTTCAAACAACTCTTCAAAATTAGTGTCCTCCCGTATGCATCTGAAGGATAATTGTTCCCATGTTATTAGTGATATTAAGCCTCAAGGTTCAAATCAAACAAAGGCTACTTCAGGGAAGTCCAAAGGGGACAACAATGATAGAAGAAATATTGCCTCTCAAAGTAACAAGTATGGATTTTAATTTATGTGTTTATGATTGAGTTGTTGAAGACAATGGTCTGCAGAAATTTTTGGACAATAAGCTATTTTTTGGATAATGTGAATATTTACATATTTTGGATATATTTTAAAATATTTGTGATATTTATTCAAATTTTAGAAGTATTTATGGGAGCTACAAGGCGGCATGTGTTTAAATGATTATCTAATAGTGTTTATTTTTGTAAAGAATAAAATAAGGGAGGCACAAGGGGTCCCACTTACTTAGTTATTATTAAATAAAGACCCTTAACTATTATTATTATTATTATTATTATTTCTCCTAAACTAAAATTAGTTAAGTTTAACTAACTTAACTAAAGAAAGTAGTTGAACTACTTCAACTTATTTGGAATGCATAAAATCCAAATGAGAAGGAAGAAGAAGGGGAGAATAGAAGGAGAAAGCAATACTAAGGTTTAGTCTTTTTGTTTACATGAGATAGTTCAGTTTTCATTCATTCTTGAGTTATTTAGAGCCTAATTCTCTTTTTGACAGCATGGTCATATTGTAGACATCAAGGTTCAAAACTAAACCAAATCATTCAGATGCTTGTTTTAAAGATGTTGATCTATATTTGATAGTCTGTGTATACTTGTATGTTTATGGATTAAGTTTCATAGCTGATAAAGGATATTGTGTAGAGTCAAATTGGCAGCAATATGTGGCAAGCTGATCTAGATTATAAAGTTCAGTTTTTACTTCTTGTCATATTCCTTTTGTATGGTTTTCATCGGGGATATCTAAATTAGACTTTGGTCCATGCCCTCACAGGGATTTTGTAAAGAGAAAGATACTTTTGTTTTCTTGGAATGAACTAAAGAAGATTGCTATTCTATCTCATTTGTGTGTATCTGTGACTTGGTTACTTTTGCTTTTGATCTCCACATTTATTTTCTGTAATTTGTATATGTTCATAAAATTATATAAAATTTTATGTTATTTTGCAACATTATTTTCATAAAAAATCAGCCTAAACACTTGTGGATTGGGAAAATATTTTTGAGGCTATAAAACATAGTGTGATATTCTCGATTATCTTGTCTTAACCAGGTGAGATTAAAAAATGCTTGAGTAAGATAATTCATATCTTTGCCTCAACATTTATTTGGCGACCATACTGGGGAGATCTTCCATATTTCTCTGGTTGATTGTATGCATGATTATCATTGAAAATTTTATATTTATGCTTTCGATTCTTTGATTGTTTTCTTTCATTCATGACAATACCTGTTACAAGGCAACCCAATATTGAGCCTGGTCTTAAAGATCAGACCAACATTGCTTTAACCTTATTCAATACCATCTTAGAAACCACTAATACCCAGGCTGAGCTTTAACGCTTGTGGGAAGTGATTGAACAATACATAAGTGTCCGAGAATGTTGGGAAGCCAGGCAAAGACAACCTAGGAATCATCCATAGCTTTCTTTTTCCTAAATTTTTGATCTTCTTTTCATGTCCTTAAACCCTCACATCTCTAGGAGAAGAAGAGTTTTATCACCTGAGATCAACCCTATTGCTAAAATAGGAAGAAGAAACATTTTTTTTTCAACCCAACAAGGTACTCTAAGGAGAACTTTGTTTGATTAATCCAATTCGTCTTTCTCTCCCTTACGTATCGTTCACAAGATGACATATGTGGGTGGCTCTAGTGGCACTGGAGGTGCTTCTTCATCTCAATCTTCAACTTCATCAATAATTGGTAGCTTGTATAGCCATCAAGTCTCTATCCAATCTACTACCAACCCAACTAAGGTCATAAAGAAGTATTGTCTCTTTCAATTCGAAGAAGATACTACTACTACTTTGTGGCATGTATCCTCTCCTATGAACCTAACACCTGCTACTTGTCCACTTCCAAAATTCAAAGAGCATCTCCCTAGGTTTTCAAGAAATAACACGGTCACCATGAATGAACACTTGGTGGCATTTTCTAATGCTTGTCACAACATAGGAGTCAATTACAATGACACTTGTATGTGCTTATTTGTTAATTCCGTTGAAGGGAAAGCAACGACAAATTTCTTTGATCTTCTTCCCAAGATTCTTTCCACTTGGGATGAGTTAGTTTATTGGTTCAAATCTACTTATGGGAAGTCTAAGAGCCCAACCGAACAATTACGGGAGTATAATAATATTGTGTACAAAGACGGTGAGACTATCAAGTCTTTCAACTTACGTTTCACCAAGTTATATAACCAAATTCCCAAACTTATTCACCCTCAGAACCAAGTTGCTTTTATGCAGTACTATAATGCTCTACCTTCCCCCTACCATAATATGCTTGAAGAAAAAGCTATTGACAATCTTGGTTCTTCTCTGCATACTTATCTAAAGTATGAAGAACAACTTGAAAGAACAGGTCTTTCCAAGGGAGACTCAGTTAAAAGAATGGACATGTCCGCCCTCTTACAACTTGTACAAGACATGAATAACCGAATGATAGCGTATGAGAGAAAGGGAAATTTCCCTTCAATTACCCCTGGGGCCTCATCTTCTTCTTCACCACCCTTTAGGAATCCTAATGAAAACAACTTTCAACCTAAATCCATCATGCCTCGCAATTGGTGTAACTTTTTTGAGGAACACCATGAGGAAAGTACTTGTGAGGTAAATAAGAGCACCCGAGATAAAATATTTGGTAAAAGGCTTGAAATTACTATTGTTGTTATATATTTCGCGGAACCAGAGGATTTCAGGATCATAAACACTAGGAATAAATCCTATGCTTCAAAAGGAACATATGATCCCCCTCATACTTCTTCTAGCCCAAGCTCATATTCATCAGTTGCTAATATACAAGTTACTAAAACTCCTAATAGTTAAGGAACTCCCTTCCCTCTTCCCTCTTCCAAATACAAAATTCTCAATCAATTGGCTAATATTAAAGCCGATGCTACCCTCCTGGACATGGTTGTCATCCTTGAGCAACAAAAGCATCTAAAAAATTTCATGGAAGGAAAAACTCCCATCGCAGCCAATCTCTCTGGAAAGGTAGATGAAGAGGACTCAACTGTAAATAAAGTAGGTGTAAATAATTTTAGACACTCTGTAAAAAAGCCCTCCGTTTTTCATTTCTGTAAATATTATGGACAAAATAGCCCATTGTTGTTTGATTGATGGCAGTTCGGGCCCAAGTGTAATGTCGAAAATTATTATGGAAGAGCTAGGCTTGTCTTGTACAAATGAAAATTCCAGAAGCATACTCTCTTATAATAGTTTACAACAATCGACCATAGGTGAGATCAAGGACGTGACCTTGATTTTGTGCATGCATCTTGAAATAAGGACAACCCTTAATATTCAGGTAATTGACATGCTAGTGAGTAATTATTCAATCATCTTAGGAAGAGACTGGAAAGCCTTGACAGGTGGATACCTCTCACTTGACGGGACACACTCATCTGTTCCTCGGAATGGGAAGAAAATCATAGTCCTAAGGGAGGGAAGAATTTCACCTTATATAGAAATCATCCTGCAACCTAATGTAAATTATATTGAAGAGGACCTAGGAGTGTACTCCATATTTGTCGATGAGGACAACACTACCTTGGAACAAATCGACCTAGAGGATGGGATGTGGCATATGCACTTTGATGGTTCATGCTCCAATGAAGGAAATGGAGATGGCATTTTCTTGTACTCTCTTGTAGGTAAAATTCACAAATTTTCCTATAGGTTAGAGTTTTCTTGCACTAACAACATCATTGAATTTGAATCATTACTGCTAGGCATTGAAAATACCTATAATTTAGGTTGTGGTCACCTTACAGTTTTTAGGGAATCTGAACTTGTTGTAAACCTTGTATGTAAGATATGTTCTCCTAGAAACAAGTTAATGAAACTCTACACCCAAACTGTTTGGGAGCTTATCTCGAACTTGCTATCATTCAACATCACTCGTGTTAAAAGGGAACTAAATTCAATGGCTGATAAGTTAGATGTTTTTGCAACCTATCATACTTGACAACTTCTACCATAAAGACCTTATTGTACCTTTCAATCTTTGTATTGTCCTCATATCCCTGACAATGTAGATTCATGGCAGGTTTTCCCTAGTGATGAGATCATCTGTGATTTCATAAAAAATGAACCTTATAAGCCCAAGGAGATTATATCCATGGAAGACAACAAAATTTCGAAGGGATTGACTCCTCTAGAAAGTTCATTTTCATCGAGTGATGTAGGCAACAAAGAAAAACATAGATAAGAGGAGTCGAAAAGGAAAGTGGGTGAAACCATTTCCTTGAACAATCGGACACCCGATTGTCCAAAGAATCTTAAGATAGGTGCCCAATGTTCTGATGAAGAAAAAATGAAGTTCACTGAGTTACTTCATGAATTTCAAGATGTTTTTTCTTGGTCTTATGAGGATCTTCATGGTTTTGATCCTACTTTTATACAACATCCCATCCCCATCAAGGAAGTCATAAAACAGGTTAGGCAAAAACAAAGACCCATTAACCCCGCACTTGAAGAAACTATTAGGAAAAAGTTGGAAAAACTCTTGAAGGTTGGGATATTTTTTCCTGTTAAATATTCTGAGTGGGTTTCCAATTCGGTTCTCATTCGGAAAACAACTGGGCATATCCGATTGTGCGTTGATTTCCGTGCATTGAATAAAGCTAGCGTGAAATACCATTTTTCTCTCCCTAATATGGAAATGATTTTGCAGCAAGTTGCAGGGTCACAGATGATGTCCTTACTTGACGGTTTTTCTGGTTAAAATCAGATCAAGGTAAAAAGGGTAGATAAATATAAAACCACTTTTATTACACATTGGGGCACAGTCGCTTATGAACGTATTCCTTTTGGCTTATCTAATGTAGGTGCCACTTTCCAAAGAGCTATGCAAATAGATTTTGACGATCTGATCGACAAAATTATTCAGATTTTTCTTAATGACTTAACTGTGTATTCAAAGAACCGATCAGATCATTTTGGTCATCTTAGAAAGGTTCTCATGCGATGCAAGAAATTCAACATTTCTTTAAATCCTTCTAAGTCTATCTCTGGCATTACCAAGGGAAAGCTCCTTGGGAACATTGTATCTAATTCAAGAATAAGCATAGATCCTGAAAGGATTGGTTTTATCCTAAATCTTCCGACCCCTACTTCCAAAAAGGAGGTTCAAGACTTTATGGGTATTATCAACTTTGTCTGTAGGTTTGTTCCTAATTTTGATATAATGGTCAAACCAATTCACAATTTTCTTAAGCAATATCACTCCTTTTCTTGTACTGATGACGTCAAAAATGATTTTGTAAGGATCAACAAGGCAATCAGTTCCGCACTGGTTTTGGCGAAGCCGGATTTTGAGAAAGAGTTTATTATATATATTAATTCCACTGAGGAAGCAATTTCTGCTATCCTCATACAATGTGATGACCAAGTTAATGAAAAATCGGTAGCTTAGATGAGTCAAAGCTTGCCAGATGATGAATTCAAATATTCTTATATTGAAAAACATGCTTTCTCTCTTTTTAAAGATGTTGAAAAATTTCGCCACTTTATCTTAGGTAAGCACACACTGGGAAAAGTCCCTTTACCTACTGTCAAGTTTTTTCTCTCATAGACTTATCTTTCAAGGAAGCTTGCACATTGGCTTTCCAAGATCCAGGAGCATGATTTAACTATCATTACTTCTAAAACCATTAAGGGACGTGACTTAACCCTTCACTTAGCTCAGCATGCAGAAGCAAGTGAATAAATTGATGAACAAGATAGTTCTTTGTCTACACTATTTTATATTGACAGTCAAATCCTTCCTATAGTTGAACATCCCTGGTATAAAGATCTGGTGTATTACTTGCAAAATCATAGGTGTCTAGATAATTTAGATACTCATCAAAGGAGAAGGCTCCATCTTGAATCTTCTAGATATGTCATTTTAGGAGACTTCTTGTTTAGGAGATTTGTTTATGGTATGTTACTTCGTTGTGTGAATAATGGGGAAGCACAATTTTTTTTACAAGAGATCCATGTATCTTCATATTCTGTTACTCATGTAAGAGACCACTTTTTTTCTAAAACTATTGCTTTTAAAATTATCAAGAAAGGGTACTATTGGCCTTCAATTTTTCGTGATTATTATAATTTTTCAAGATCTTGTGACAAGTGTCAGATGTTCGTTGGGAAAGAACATCTTTCTTCCATGCCTTTACAACTCGTCCTCCCTAAATTCTCTTTTTCAAAATGGGGTCTAGACTTTATTGGTCCTATTAATCCTCCATCTTCAATGGGCAGGTTTTTATCTAGATAACGACAGGCTATTTTACGAAATGGACTGAAGTTGTCCCACTTAAGAATTTTCAAGATGAGCATGTGATTTATTTCCTTGAAACTAATATTTATCTAGATTTTTCCTTCCTTTGGAAATTATTGCAGACAATGTTCCTGCTTTTATTTCTGCTAAGCTGACTTAATTTCTAGAAAAACTGGGGGTTAAACATTTTACCTCATCAACTTATTATCCCCAAGGAAATGGGCAAGCTGAGTCTACTAACAAAAATATGATTAGAATTATCAAAAGTCTCATTGAATATAAGTCTCGTCAATGGCACACTCTCCTCACTTACGCCCTTTGGGAAGATCACACTACCACCAAGGTGAACATTGGTTGCACTCCCTTCCATCTTGTTTATGGTCAAGAATCCATTCTGCCTACTGAGTTGGAACTTTCTTCTCTAGGGATGATGCTACAGGTTGAAGAATAAAATTCTTCCAATATCTCTCAAAGGATAAATTCACTCTTGTCTTTAGAGGAAAAAAGGATGTTTGCCTTGGATAACATAAATAGAAGACAATAAATTGTTAAAAGATATTTCAAAAAAAGTGCAAAGGCTGTCAAATTTAAGGTTAATGAGAAAGTCTTGTTGTGGGATTCAACTCATGTTGATAGAGGAAGGCATTCAAAGTTCCAAAAGTTATGGTTGGTTCCTTTTAAGATCGCTTTTGTCCTGGGCGCAAAATCCTAAATCCTAAAGGACTTGGAAGAGTGATTGTTTTCCTATAGCACCAACGGTTCCCACTTAAAACACTATGTGGAACCAACTTAAAAGTTTAAATGTTGTATGGATTTTTTTTCTCTATTATAGTTTTGTTTTATTGCTTTGATTTTACTTTGTTGTTATTTCTTTCTGTTGTTTCGTTTATGTTGTTTTATTCCTTTTATTGACTTCTCTTCTTGTTAGAAATAAAATTTTGGATCAGTTTTTCCACATCGACGTTATTCTGCAAGTATTGTTAATCAATAACAATCAGGTTACACAACTATCATGATGTTCCCCCTTGAAGACATCATTGAAATTTATATCTTCTTCAACTGTTGTTAGATAATATATTTGGTTTTTCATCCCTATTTTTTCTTTCCTTTTCTTCCCTCCACTCCAAGATTCAAAAGAGCACACCAGAAATTTTTTCTCCTTGAATCCAAGAATAATTTCACTATGATTAATCAAATGATTATGCATACAGGGATAAGCCCCCTCATACATAAAACTTTGCATGAGTTATTCCCAAAATCCCAAAACATTTTTTCCCTTAAATCGCTCACTTCCCCTTGTTGCATAATCATTTTGATGTCTATTTTCTTGATCTAATATTCACCTGGTATACGAAACCAGACAATGTGAGTTCTTAATATGTTGGAAACACATTTCCCTGTGGATTCGTCAGTTTGTTGATGCTTAAAATAGCAATGATGAATACTTCTCGCAAATGATTTCCAAGCTCTATTATTTATTATTATAATAATAATAAACTAGTAGGTGGGACCCCCTTGTGGACTAGTGG
>SNQJ01S0014848.1:87100-102860 GCA_010110895.2 Picea sitchensis
AGGGCTTTGATCCCAGCAACAGATCCGGGGGCCAATCCTCTAAACCATTTCTTGACCTCACCATCCAGGCTCTGGACGAAAACCCTCATCCAGACATCTTCATTTTCGATGTTCAGGTTGTCTGCATAACTGTAGAAAGAACCTAGATGCTCTTCAGCAGTTACATCCCTTCCCCGGTGAACTTGGGCATGTATTTCAAGTAATCTCCAACAGGGAGAGGATTCATAGGATGGGGTAGAACTAAGGGAGCATACTTGGCAGCGACTATGGCGTCCATTCTATTCATAGGGGGATTAGCACCAGCCATAGGAATATTAGGTGGAGGAGAACCTGGAGGAGAAGGAGTTCGCGAAGGGGCTACTGGGAATGAGTCTCGAAGTGGAGTGGGAAACAAGAGGGGATTTAAGGAGAAGGCTAACGAGCTCAAGTCAGCAGGTGCTCCTCTTTGTGCAGGAGTGGGAAAATATTCCATAGTCCTGGGTCTATGTCAAGGTATAGTTTTGAAGGAGAGGGGAGTGACAAGGATTTCTCCCTCCAATCCCAGACCAGGAGGGGAAAACTCGGCAAGAACACTCCCGAAATTCAGGAAACGGGAAACCTCTGAAGGAGGTCTATTAAGAAACTGAGGAGGAGAAAATGGAGTTCTTATAGAAGGAGATGGAAAATTACTTGTTTTGACGGTGGAAGCCTCTTCTTCAGGGGCCTTTCTTTTTCTGAGAACCACCTCTGGATCAGTTTCAGGTGTAGCTAGAGGCAGTTGTGGATGAGACCGCGTGTATCTACCTCTGAAAGCCACAATTAACATGGCAGGTTTGCCACAGTGGAGTCGTCACAATGGAGTCGCCAGGTGCACAGTAGCAATATTCAAAGGCTCTGATACCCGATGCACCTTCAGAATCAAAGGCTCAATGTCGTTCAATCCCGGGGAAAATTTTCAACTTCGTCCCTGGCAATGGCACCAGAAATGTTAGCGTCAGAAGTCACTCCTGGATTGCTTGCARGAGAAGAKCCCAACGCCCATCAGTTTTATGTCACGATAAATTTTAATGGGTGATCGAATGGGTAGTGACTCGGGAAGATATCACTCTAATTCGGGGACTGGGTCTGGTATGTAAGGAACAAAGGAGGTCTTGATCCAAACTTCAGTCAGTGAGTTGATTGTAAAGTGGGCAGGTGGAAGACTTAGTGAGAGGAGTGATCAAACTACATCAAGCAACAGGCCTTTCAGCAGTTTGTAGAAGAAAAAATCTGAATGCAACATCCTCTTGGTTCAGGGCTTCGGGAAACTGAAAGGGGGACTTGACTGGATCCTCCAATTCCAAGTCGTTCAGTGCTAATAAAATCACAGAGACCAATTAGAAACAATGCAACTGTTACAGTGATCCAACCTACATCATCCTATAACAATCAAAAATCGACTGGACCCTCTAATTCCGAGTCGTTCTAACACAGTGTAAACAAAGACGTGAAAGAAGCTGACATTCATAAGGCAAGAAGTCTCAAGAGTCCATACATAACCATAATAACAGTGCTTCATTAAAGTTTTACAACCGGGAGCCTTGCTCAACCATCCATCATTTACAAAATACAAAGACTGAGACTATATACTCAGGAAAATTCACCTCACAGAGGCGTGTCCAGTCACCTAAGGCTTGGTGTCCCCTCAGTCAAACTCGTACTGATATCTTTCTTCGAGTGCCACCCTAAATGCGCATGGCTCCTGTAAGGAAGGTAGTTGAGCCATTAAGTGTAGAGCTAACGTGCGCAGAATTTTTTGTCTATTCGAAGACTTCGGCATGGCTCCTTGGAAAAATCAGTACACAGGACCCCCTTCGAGCAGACCACTTTCCAGATTCTCCATACCTCACATTTAATGACTGAGGAGAGGTTTCAACCACCTCTCCTTGCCTTCATTTACTCCGAGCGAGAAACAGTATTGAGGTCAGATCCGATGATGCCTGGAGATCTCAATGATCCCTTCTGTAACTGAACTCGACACTTTTAGCCTTCTTTACACAGCTCCTTTCTTTCCCCAAGCGACCGCAGGCTATGACCACGTGCTTATTCCCAAGGCGCTTTCGACGTTCGCGAATGGGAAGGAGTTGATCCTTGCTTATCATAGTTGCGATGGGAGAAACGTCGAGATGGCTCAATTGAGCGCCACGCGTCCTTCAAATCTGGCAGTCCTAAACTCACCCGACGCTGCTGCGGGCCCCAGGTCCTAAATGCTCTCGCTACTTCGGGTATCGGGATATGATGGAGCTGTTTTTTGCGCTTCGAAACCGCGATGGGAAAAAAGGCGGGGAGCCTAATTGTGCACCAGGTGTCTGCTTCAAATGGACGGTCGAGACTGCCCCTGATACTGTGGGCGCAACTTTAAAGGTTCTTTCCCTTTCGCGATTCACGAGCTCGTGGGTCAAAGACCCTCGGCTCCCTTTTCTAAACTCCCGATCCCCGAGATAGCGATACGGGTCGGGCCCCCTTTCTGTTCAGTGCTCTCTGCATGTAACCGTCAGCTAGAGCCCAAGTACTAACGTCTCTCGCAACTCGCGGCTTCGCGAGCTGGAGTATCGAACTTTGGCATTCTCCCCTCGCGAAGTCCCAAGACGCGATGGTCAGCGAAGGTTGACCCCCTCTGGGCACTTTTCGTAACTCGCAATCTCACGCAACTAAAAGACATAGTCCGCCCTCCGAACTTACAAACCTCGAGTTCGACAAATAACTACTGCGCTTGTACTGATCGCGATTTACGCCCCTTTGAAAATCCTTTTGTGCCATACTTAGCGCGACTCGGTTAGCTGCAACAACCCATCAACCGTTGCTTTGCTCTGTCGATGAATTCTTGCCACAGAAGAATGAAGTGCCCGCTCGCTTGATTTAAGCCCAAAATAGATTTCTTCTGTGAGCTGCACCCAGTGCTCCTCGCGCCATTTTCAATCCTGAATACTCTTGTGCCTCGGACGAAAAATGTTACTAACACAACTTATGGTTGTATTATGGATAAAAGGATTATTTTTTTTACAGGTTCTATGTTCATGCATTAAACATCGATTGATTATTTTACATATGATTTTATGCAAAAGGATGATGTGGGAGCTTAAACAAAAAGGAAAAAAGACTATGTACAAGCCTTAAGGTTACATGTAATAGTGACAAAAGAAAAGTGTGTAGACCTTGTTGCTAGTCTTATGCACATTGATTGAAGGTTATGTGTGAGGCATATATGGTAACGTTATAGCATATCGTTGTTGTTAAAAGATTTTAACATGACTAAAGGTGGTGCACTATGTAATGGATAATATAGCAATGGGATATGTGTTTGAATTAATGGTTGATGGTATGGTGGATTGGTTGGCTTGTACGTTGAATTTAATGGGGCAGGGGAAGGAAGCGATGTTCATTTATTGCACATCACTCAAACAACCCTTGAGCCTGTCACCCTAGCCATACTTGCATTTGGTTTTTTTCTCTAGTGGTTGTTGGTGCTCCGTGATTTTTGGTTGTGAAAGAAGGATACAATCCAACTCTCTCCTTCAAGCAAGATTTTCCAGGTATGGTTCCTTTATTTTCCATCCATGATGACTCCTCTATGTTATGAATCCATTTTTGGCTCATAATGGCTTTAGGTCTATGTTTTTCTTAAGTTTTTTGATTGTGTATCAGTTGTGTGCTTATGGTTTCTTCTATGAATACTCAAGACTATTGGCGTTTTAAAGAAAATGAATGAATGTTCTTGTTGTGTGTAGCCGGTGCATTGGTTTATTGGTTAAAAACATGTCGGTCAGCTTGGGGTTTCGGTCTGGTTCTCTCTAGAAAATTATGATGATGGTTTAGCAAGCTCTACGTTTTGGTGCGTGGGTTTTACAACCAGTATTGGTGTTAACATTTTGTCACTCCTTTTTGTCTCAGTGGTTGATATGTTTCATTCCTCCAGGTTGCAATGCAAACTGTTAAGATTTGAAGTGATCTTGCCTTGTTTTGATCGAGCCCCGAACTGTCTTTTGTCATGGAATTGGCTTCATTATCACTATTACTGGAAATCATTGTACAGTCGGGTTTTTAGCATCACCCAAAATTTTAAATGGAAGCTTGTATAGTTTTGGTTTTCCACAAGTTGTGTTCGGGCTTTCTCTGCACAGTATTTTAAGCATTCGCTTCCCCTCGTCTCCATTGGAGGTGGCTAATTTTAATGTTTTGGTAACCCTCACTATCAATATTTTTAAAGGTTATGTGTCTGTGGTGAATTTGGAAAGGGCACAAGTTACCTCTGTCTTCGAAGATTATCTCTTGATAAAACCATCTATTGCTACTTCTCTGTGTTAGTTTTTTTTTAAAGGAAAAAGGGTACAAGTTATATGCATCCCTAAGGACTTTTTCATTTTGTGGAGCTATTTGTTCTTAATTCCAATTATTGTGTTAAACCCTAACACTATCTTTGTCTCGTCCAGGTTAAAAGAGACACCTGTGTGTTCTTGGTCTATTGAGCACAACTTGGTTATGTTTCTCCTCGAGCATTATTTGGCTCTATCCCTTATTGGGAATTTCTTTTAAAAGAAGTTTGTACATAAATCTCAGGCTCAAAATTGCATGTTATGAATTGAATGTTATTTTGAATCAAGTCTTACGTTGATAAACACCTGTGTGTAATTGAATCAAGTACTGATTATGAGTCTCAATGTCAATGGATTGTGTCAAACAGTGTTGGAAAGTTGACAGTTGGTGGTTAATAATGCACCTATTCCTATTGAGTTTTAAATATTGGATGTGGATGGATGGAATCACTGTGCATATTTCTATTTGGTTTTAAAATCAAAGGGATTTAGCATCGGAATATGAATGACTATGGCTCAACGAATTATTATGTTATCATAAAATAACAATGTTGTTATCGTGACTATTATTATGGATATTGTATAGATGCAAGGGCTGCTATAATTGAAGTATTTTGGGAATATGAATTGTTTTGTTTGAAGTCAACAAGCACTCTGTAAATAAGGGATGGTTAAATGGTTTTGGTTTTAAAAGTGAATGCGTATTAGATTGTGGGGTTTGAACAAAGTTATGGTTGTTGTTTGATTTGATTTATTTTTTATGAACAATGTCCATATTATTCCCTCTCATACTATTATTTTTTCGCTCATTATACCCCCCTCATAATCCCATTTTCATTTTTACATGCCCTGTTCTATAAAATAAATTAAAAACTCTGTATAAAAGTGACAACAGATATGACACAAAAATAGGTGGCAGTTGATATTTTTGGTATTGATTGCACAGTTAAAGTATTTAATGAATTGTTGAGCATTACTCGTGTTTTTATCCCTTGTCATGCTACCACTTTTTCTCTCATTACAATCCCTCCAGATGTCCCGTGGACCCTATTCCACCCACTGCTCACTTGGAAATTATTAAATAATTTATTATGGATTGATTTGCATGGGTCTTATGTCAATTTATGAGCCAAACTTTGTTTCATGTAAACAAAATGTCATATATGGTCTGTTAAGGGCTAGCTACTAATGAATTGTTGCATACAGGATGAGTTTCTTCAACAGGGGAAACCATGGTCGAAATAATAGAGGAAGAGGTAACTGGAATAGAGGGCCTATAAGGCCTAGATTCTCAATCCATTTTGATGCTAAACCCCAGGAGTTGAACCGGTTGTTTCAAGCTAGGTTCTTCAATTGGATTGGGAAAGTGATAGTTAAACGCTAACCATAGAGACCTCCCTTCCAACCTCAAAATATCCCTGGTATTCCTAGCCTCCTTATGTGTCCTTGCAACTAGAGGTTCCTGCAAATGATGTATGGCAGGAGATTATCAATCCGACAGTCTCTCACCATCGTGGTTGGCCCAATTTGTCATTACCCCCTCCACCACCTATAAATCCTAATGTTCAAATTCCCCCTATGCATTGACCTATTCAATCCTCTCATGCTAGCAAATGGCTTACAACCGATGTCCCCCATGTGCAAGATAAAGGAAAGTTGTTGCCTCCCCTTCCTCTCCTTCAAATGACTCTTCAAAATCAATGTCCTCCCATATGCATCTGAAGGACGATTGTTCCCATGTTATTAGTGAGATTAATCATCAAGGTTAAAATCAACCAAAGGCTACTCCAGGGAAGTCCAAAGGGGAAAACAGTGATAGAAGACAGATTTCCTCTCAAAGTGGCAAGTATGGATTTTAATTTATGTGTTTATGATTGAGTTGTTGAAGACAGTGGTCTGCAAAAATTTTTGGACAACAAGCTATTTTTTGGATAATGTGAAGATTTACATATTTTGGATATATTTTAAAATATTTCTGATATTTAATATTCAAATTTTAGAAGTATTTCTGGGAGCTACAAGGCAACATGTGTTTAAATGATTATCTAATTGTGTTTATTTTTTTAAAGAATAAAAGAAGGGATTCACAAGGGGTCCCACCTACTTAGTTATTATTAAATAAAGACCCTTAACTATTATTATTATTATTATTTCTCCTAAACTAAAATTAGTTAAGCTTAACTAACTTAACTAAAGAAAGTAGTTGAACTATGATGCAACCCCTCTACCTCAGCAGGGTCTGTCGACCTCCCGGTCACTGGATCGTTCTTCTCCTCGAGCCGTAACAACTCTTTGGGTTCCTACTAGAACCTTTACTAACAAATCCACAGTTCCTTTTGTGAGACTTTGCATGTGCGAACTAGCACGAGGTGCAATCTCTTCTCCCACGCGACCATGACAATATGACCATGGTCCACACTAAAAGGCGTTTCGCATCTCGCGACTTCGGGAATATTTGTGTGATACAAATCCAACATTCTATCCTCCAAAATCCCAAAACCCAACTAGGGGCCTAGCAAGCGCTACCCCTCTCTCCTATGTACTCGGTATGACCTCCCTCTAGGAATGGGGTCCCAACTCCAAAATGTTTTAGGATTTCACCTTTGAAGAACCAACGAATGACCCTTCCTTCCCTTCCAAATATTTGATTCGTGAAGATCAGACGGTTCCATATCCTCCACTAACCAACGGCCCAGATTGAGTCGACCATTCACCTTTCACGACTTTGGGAAAGCCTTCACTTTCGTTCTCCCGATGACCAAATATCTGAAACCGTAACTACACTGGATCGACGGTTCACAAGTCTCCCTATCCAATGACCGGGACTAGATCAGAATTTTTTGTATCGGGAATTCACGTATCACGAAGTTTAAAGACTCTTCTCTTCTATTCTCTCAATATCTGAAATGTTGAAATTCTCTCGGGACAATCAATGGTACAGATCTCTCCTTAATCGGTGGCTAGGATATTATCACGATTTCATGTTTCACGGATTCCATGAATTTTCCCTTTGACTTCCTTGAGTCGCGAGTCAGCGAAATGTTGATCGGTTTCCACGCATCTCTTCCTATGGATGGTCCCGATGATTTCATAACTTGTCTCGTGCACCTTCTTCTGGATCCAACGATTGTTGGTCCACACGCCAGGTCCGATGGTTCAGATCTATTCTTCCTCCTGCGCTCTCTCCTGAATGTCTAGACGTGGATTCGACGGTCCAGATATTTTTCTTGCAGCTTATCTGACAACTATTGTGCTCCTCCTTCAGATATTTTGTGATTTCTTCCTAGACTTGGAAGATTTCGATACTTTGAAGGTTTCAACCTTCACTTCTCCTGCGAGTTCAACTCCTAGATCTCGTCAACACTTGTAAAAGGCTATCCCTTCTGAGCTTCGTCCCTTGAAGGAATTTTTATCTCCCACGCACACCTTGTGTTCTCGGGATTTCAAATAACTCAGTTCGAAGGTTTTTCTTGAAAAGAAAATGCTTCTTGCCCACCTGGCGTTCTTAGGCTCTGGTTCTTCGAAGCTTATTAGCTCCTTGATGATGTGCACACCTTGCACCTGTTTTGAGTTTCCTTGGTTCTCTCTGAACTTCTCTATGAGTCAATCCGAGACTCAGTCGACGCACTCCTTGCGTTCGAGATGCACACCTTGCATACAAGTATCAAAAGAGAAACAATTGAAACTCAACCAGCTTCGTCACGAATTCGTATAGTCAATCTCTCGAACACTCATACATCAAATGAAATTGTAACAAATCATACACAAATAATAACATTCATTCAATATCACATGAAATGAACACAGTCCAAGGATTTAGGAAAATTTTGTGTCTGTTCTATTCATTCATGAAAATGAAAATACAAAGTGTTCCTTCTACTCTACTCTGTCTCATACATTATGTATCTTACAAATGACTTACTAAATAACTATCTAAGGACCGCTCCATGAGCTCTCTCGTCTTGTTTGGAAATCTATCATTTCAAATTTAAAGCTATTACCTACTCTGTCCTATTACAATAACTACTAGTTATTTCCAGATAGAGTCGACACTCCATATATGCAGTTCTTACAGTCCTTCCATAATTTACAAACAAGTTACAATTTAAAATGTTGTATTCAAAAATATCTCAACAACTTATTAAATTCTGAGTTAAATTCTCGATTTGAAATTCTGTCATTGTTGAGATGTCCTCTGTTTGCCTCCACGTGTGCGTTGTTGACTTTGAAGGCGATGTTCATGCATCAAACTACTTCAACTTATTTGGAATGCATAAAATCCAAATGAGAAGGAAGAAGAAGGGGAGAATAGAAGAAGAAAGCAATACTAAGGTTTTCTCTTTTTGTTTACATGGGATAGTTCAATTTTCATTCATTCTTGAGTTATTCAGAGCCTGATTCTCTTTTTGATAGCAGGGTCCTATTGTAGATAGAAAGATTCAGAACTAAACCAAATCATTCAGATGATAGTTTTAAAGGCGTTGATATATCTTTGATAGTCTGTGTATACTTGTCTATTTATGGATTAAGTTTCATAGATGATAAATGATATTGTGCAGAGTCAAATTGGCAGCAATTTGTGGCAAGCTGATCCAGATTATAAAGTTCAGTTTTTACTTCTTGTCAGAGTCCCTTTGTATGGTTTTCATCAGGGATATCTAAATTAGACTTTGGTCCATGCCCTCATAGGGATTTTGTAAAGAGAAAGATACTTTTGATTTCTTGGAATGAAATAAAGCAGATTTCTATTCTATCTCATTTGTGTGTATCTATGACTTGGTTACTTTTTCTTTTGATCTTGACATGTATTTTATGTAATCTATATATGTTCATAAAATTATATAAAATTATACGTTATTTTACAACATTCTTTTCACAAAAAATCAGCCTAAACACTTGTAATTAATACTTGTGAATTGGGAAAATATTTTTGAGGCTATAAAACATAGGCTGATATTCCCAATTATCTTGTCTTAGCTAGGCGAGATTCAAAAATGCTTGAGTAAGATAATTCATATCTTTGCCTCAACACATGGTTGGGGCATATACTTGGTATATGATCTTGGTTGTTTGGTATTTTGTTGAGGTATACCATTGATGGTACTTCCTTGATATATCCTATGGTACATAGTGTATGGCATGATTGAGTGATATGATATATGGTTGAGATACATCGTTGGTACTTAGTATGGTGTTGATGTACATGGTTGGTGGTTGAGGCATATGGTACACGTTATGGTGCATCGTTGATGCACGGTTTGACACATGTATTGGTGCATGGTTGATGCACAATTTGGTACAGGTGTTGGTGCATGGTTGATGCACTTGTTGTGGTATAGGTCATGGTACATGGTTGATTCTTGGTATGGTAGATGGTTGAGATACATATCCTTTGATGGTATGTTGGTGATATTCGTACATGCTTGGTATAGGCATGTGTTGGTGATGTTGGACATCTAGTTGAGAGGTGTCCTTGGTATATGATCCATGTGAGAGGATCTGGTTGAGTATTGGTGACAATTACAGGTTGGACAAGTTGATGTGACAGGTTGGATATAGTGACATGTGTTGATGTATAAAAATGAAACGATGAATATTGCTCGCAAATGATTGCCAAGCTCTATTATTTATTTATAATAATAATAATAACCTAGTAGGTGGGACCCCCTTGTAGACTAGTGGCGCCATGATGGATATGATGCACTTATATATTTTGTTTGCTATTATGATGATGCCAACACAGTCTTCTACAGTTGATGATTCAAGTCATGATTTTAGTCCTTATGAAGACATAAGATGATTGGTTGATTATTGCATGGCTAGAATTTGTTTATGATCACTCACAAATTATGGAAGTCCAATGGATAAAAGGATTATTACCGGTTCTGTTTTGGCATTGTATTAAACATGGATTAATTATTTTACATATGATTTTATACAAAGGGATGACATGGGAGATCTTTTAAACAAAAGAACAATACACAAACTCAAATGTTATGTATTATTGTGACAACGAAGGGTGCATAAACCCTTGCTTCTATATATATGCACTTTGTTAAAATATATATGATGCATATGGGGTAACATTATAACATATGGTTATTTTTATTTTTTTTAAGAAAGGGTTGACAATACTTTGGGTGGTGCACTATGCAATGGGATATAGCAATGAAATATATGGTTGATTTAATGGTTAGTGTTATGGTGAGTTGGTTGGCTTGTACGCTGAATTGAATGAGGTTGGGGAAGGAAGCGACGTGCATATACTGCACATCACTCAAACAACCCTCGAAGCTCGTCACCCTAGCCATAATTACATTTGATTTCTTTTGGCTCTGGTGGTTGTTGATGCTCCACGATTTTTGGTTGTGAAGGAAGATATATTCTAATTCTCTCCCTCGAGCAAGCGTTTCCAGGTATGGTTCCTTATTTTTACATCCATGATGGTTCCTATGCATTATGAATCAATTTTTGGCTCAGAATTGCTTGAGTTCTGTGTTTTTCTTAAGTTTCTTGGACTGTGTATTGGTGTTGTTTGTGGGTTCTTCTATGAATATTATAGACTGTTGGATTTTTAAAGAAGAGGAATGGATATTGTTTGTTGTGTGTAATATGTGCATTGGTTTATTCGTTAAATCACAGAAAGGCATGTTTGGTCAGTTTGGGGTCTTTGGTCTGGTTCTCTATGGAAACTTATGATTATAGTTTAGCAATCTCTGAGCTTTGCGCATGGGTTTTGCAACCAGTATTGGTGTTAAGTGTTGCCACTCCTTTTCGTCTTTGTGGGTGGTATGTTTCAGTTCTCCGATTGCAATGTGAACTTTTAAGAGTTGGAGTGTTTCTTTCCATGTCTTGGTCGAGTCCTGAGCTGTTATGTATCATGGCGTTTCCCTCATTATCGTTGTTGCTGGGAAGCATCGCACAGTTGGGTTTAGTATCACCCAGATCTTTAATGGGAGCTTTATATGTGCTTTGGTTGGCCACGGGTTGTGCTTGGGAATTCTCTTTACAGTTCTTTTAAGAGTGCATTTCCTCTCATTCTCTTTTGAGGGTGGTTGGTTTTCATTTGATAACCCTTATTGTTAAGAATATTGTTAAAGGTTATATGTTTGTGGTGAATTTGAAAAGGGCACGAGTTGTCTGTGTCTTCGAGGACTTATCCCTTGATTGATCCATTTGTTATTACTCTCTGTGCATTGTGTTTAAACCCTAATAACGATATTGATATCGTTGAAAATCCATTTGAGGATAAGGAGCATTGTGTGTTTTCTTGGTCGATTGGGCACAATTTGGCTCTATCTCTCATTGGGAATTTTTTAAAAGAAGTATGTACATGTTAAATTTATGAGACGTTTGGGCTCAGAGTTGCATCTTAATTGTTGAATTTTGTTTGAATCAATCCCTATGTTGATTATATTTTTAAAAGAGACACCTTTGTGTGAAATAAGCAGAGGGCTCGATTATGAGTTTTAATGCCCAATTGATTATGATAAACAATGTTTAAACAATGGATAATGGTGGTTAATATTGGGCCTATTCTTATTTGAGTTTAAGGAAAAAATATTGGATGTGGATGGCTAGAGTCACTGTGCATATTTCTATTTGTTTTTAAAAGGAAAAGGATTTAGCATTGGAATATGAATGACTGTGGCTCAAAAGGTTGTTGTGTTATCATATAAATGACAATATTGTTGTCATGATTGTTATATTAAATTTATATAGATGCAAAGGCTATTGTAATTGAGTATTCCTGGGCATATGAATTATGTTTTTGGAATCCATCAAGTGATCTGTAGAAAGAAGTGAAAGTTTAAATGGTGGTTTTGAAAGTGAATGTTGATTGAATTATGGTGGTCTAAACAGAGTTATGTTTAATTGTTTAATTTGGTTTATTTTTATATGAACAATATCCATATTACATCCCTGTCATGCTACCACTTTTTCACTCATTATATCCCCCTCATAATCCCAATTTCATTTTAACAAGCCCTGTTCTATAAAATAAATTAAAAAACTATGTATAACAATGACAAAGGATATGACACAGTAATGGTTGGTAACTGATATTTTTGGTATTTGATTGCACAGTTAAATTATTTTATTTATTGTTGAGCAGTACTCATGTATTTTTCCCCTCTCATTATATCACTTTTTCGCTCATTAAACTCCCTCTAGATGTCCCATGAACCCTATCCACCCCCTGCTCACTTGGAAATTATTAAATGATTTCTTATGGATGGATTTGCATGGGTCTCGTGTCAATTCCTGAGCCAAAAATTGTTTCATGCAAGAAGAATGTCATGTATGGTCTGTTAAGGGATAGTTACTGATGAATTGTTGCATACATGATGAGTTTCTTCAACAGGGGCATCCATGGCATAAATAATAGAGGAAGAGGTACTGGAACAGAGGGCCTAAAAGGCCTAGATTCTCCATTCATTTTGATGTTGACCCCCAGGAACTGAACCAATTGTTCCAACATGGGTTCTTTAACTGGATCGGGAAAGGAATAGTACAATCTCGACCAGAGAGACCCCCCTTTAAGCCTCAAAACATCCATGGTATTCATGTGCCTCCTCATGTGTCCTTGCAACCAGAAGTTCCTGCAAATGATGGATGGCAAGAGATTGTCAATCTGACTGTCTCTCACCATCGTGGCTGGTCCAATTTGTCATTACCTCCTCCACCACCTGTAAATCCTAATGTTCAAATTTCCCCTGTGCATTCACCATTCAATCCTCTCATGCTAGTAAAAGGCTTGGAATTGATGTCCACCGTGTGAAAGATAAATGAAAAGTTGTTGCATCCCATTCCTCTCCTTCAAATGACTCTTCAAAATCAGTTTCATCTCGTATGTATCTGAAGGATGATTGTTCCCATGTTATTAGTGAGACACAACCTCAAGGTTAAAATCAACCTAAGGCTACTTCCAGGGATTCAAAGGGGGACAACAGTGATTAAAGAAGGATTGCCTCTCAAAGTGGCAAGTATGGATTTTAATTTATGTGTTTTTATGATTGAGTTGTTGAAGACAATGGTCTGTAGAAAGTTTGGACAACAAGCTATTTTTTGTGGATAATGTGGATAATGTGGATATTTACATATTTTTGGATATGATTTGAATTATTTTTTATATTTAAATATTCAAATTTTGAAGGTATTTAAGGGAGTTACAAGGTGGCATGTGTTTAAATGATTATCCAATTTTGTTTTATTTTATAATTTGAAAAGAATAAAAGAAGGGAGTCACAAGGGGTCCCACCTACCTAGTTATTATTAAATAAAGACCCTTAACTATTATTATTATTATCTCTCCTAAACTAAATTAGTTAAGTTAAACTAACTTAACTAAAGAAAGTAGTTGAACTACTTCAACTTATTTGGAAGGCATAAAAGTTAAATGAGAAGAAGAAACAAGGAGAGAATAGAAGGAGAAAGCAATACCAAGGTTTGCTCTTTTGTTTTCATGAGATAGTTTYAGTTTTCATTCATTCTTGAGTTCATTCAAAGCCTAATCCTCTTTTTGACAGCAGGGTCCTATTGTAGATAGCAAGGTTCAGAACTAAACCAGATCATTCAGATGCTTGTTTTAGAGCTATTGATCTATCTTTGATAGTTTGTGTATACTTGTATGTTTATGGATTAAGATTCATATATGATAAATGAGATTATGCAGAGTCAAATTGGCAGTAGTCTGTGGCAAGTTGATCCAGATTATAAAGTTCATTTTTTACTTCTTGTCAGAGTCCTTTTGTATGTTTTTCATCGGGGGTCTCTAAATTAGACTTTGGTCCATGCCCTCATAAATGAGACTTGGTTACTTTTGTTTTTTGATCTCCGCATTTACTTTTTGTAATCTGTATATTTTTCAGAAACTTGTATAAATTTTTTATGTTATTCTGTAACATTCTTTTCATAAGAAAAATCAACCTAAACCCTTGTAAATAATACTTGTGGATTGGGAAAATAATTTTGAGTCTATAAAACATAGGGTGATATTCCCACCTATCTTATCTTAGATAGGAAAGATTCGAAAATGCTTGAGTAAGATAATTCATATCTTTTCCTCAATAATAGGTTGGCACGTTACATGTTGATGTGGCAGTGACAGTGACACTGGAAGTGATTGTGGTAGTTACAATTGGTCTACACTTATATTTCAGGAGGGAAGGATGGGGCAAGGAAAGGAGGTTGTAGCCTCCTTCCGGTTGGTGTTGAAGAATCAGGGAGTTGGAGCTTCCTTCAGGTTGGAGCCTGAGAACTAGGTGGTTATAGACACCTTCTGGTTGGAGCCGGAGAACCCAAGGGGTTGTAGCCTCCTTCTGGTTGGAGCCATAGAATGGAGTTGTAGCTAACTTAAATTTGGAGCCTATAAATAGGGGGTTGTAGCCTCCTTCCATTTGTAGCTGGAGAATTGGGAAGTCGGTGCTTCCTATGAATGAATTCTTGATATATATAAGAAAGCATTATGTGTTTTTCTCCCATTTGGGTTTCCACGTAAATATTGGTGTACTGTATTCTTGATGTGATGTTGATGTAACCAACTGCCTGCATTACATCCGGTTTGAATGCTGTCACATACAGTAAGCTACCAATCATTGACCTGTATTGCCTCTGGTATGTAGACTTTGAATCATCATCTTTGCTCAACTTGCAACTAGTTTGCATAGGAGTAGTAACTGGTTTGCAATCTTCCATTCCAAACCTATTTAGCATTTCTCTGATATACTTAGTTTGAGAAATAAAAATTCATTTTTTGCTTTGATGTATCTGAAGACCCAAAAAGAAGGATAGTTATCCGAGTAATGACATTTCAAATTCATTCCGCATATTCTTTGCAAATTTTTGGCTTAACCTGTCATCAATACTTCCAAAAATAATATCATCAACATAAACTTCAATTAATAAAATAATATCTTCAGTTGCCTTGATGTAGAAGTTGTTGTCTGCACTTCCTTTTCTAAACCCTGCATGTTGTAGATATTTATCCAGTCTAGAGTATCATGCTATAGGAGCATGTTTTAGACCATACAACACCTTCTTCAATTTACACACATAATCTGTGTTCCCTGACAACTGAAATCCTTCTGGTTGTTCAATGTAGACTTCTTCTTCAAGTTCCCCATTCAAAAAAATTGATTTCACGACCATCTGATACACTTTAATATTCTTGGAGCATACATAAGCTAAAATCAATCAGATTGCTTCCATTCTGGAAACTGGGGAAAATGTCTCTTCAAAGTTAATTCCTTCAACTTGTGTGTATCCTTTACATACCAATCTAGATTTGTTCCTTGTAACCTGTCCATCTTCATTCAATTTATTTCTGAAAACCCACTTTGTGCCAATCACATTCTTATTCTTTGGTCTTGGAACCAATTCCCAAGTGTCATTCTTCTCTATTTGATCCAATTCTTCATCCATGGCCT
>SNQJ01S0014849.1:26401-43344 GCA_010110895.2 Picea sitchensis
TCTTGTGATAGACCAGCCATATTAGCCTTGTATACTCTTATATCCTTTTGAATATAAAACACATTTTTTCAAGTCACATCTAAAATGATGTAAAAACCATTCCAAGTACATCTATTAAAAAAATAAAAAAAATTGATGTAAAATTTTTTACAGAAATATATTTTTTATAATAAATATACAATGTAAATACTTATCAATCATAAACATTTTCTAAAAGCATATATATATATATATGACAAACCATATATAGCTTAATAATATAAAAATCCTAAGCCCTACTTCATAAATATATTTCATAAGAAAAAGTCTTTTGAAAACCAACGCATAAATGTAAAACCATGTTCGTAAAGTTGTTTTATATAATCATATTTATAAAAATGTTTGGAGACAAAAGAGGAGCCAAAAAAACTTAAAAATAAAAAAAATCATATTCAGAGGAAAATTGTGAAAAAACCTAATACAGAAATGTTCATAAAAATGTTTGCTGGAGACGCTGATTGCAAAGAACCAACTGCGAAAATAAGTTAATAAGCAAGCAGAGGAAGAGGCAAAGACAAGAGAAGCCTGCGATGTGATCTGATTTGGTTTGAGCTCAAAATATGATCCGGTGAGGAGGAACTTGAAAATGCCGGAATCATTCTTCATCATTGGCTGTAAGTTTTAACCATTCAACTTTACTTCGGGGGAAAATGGTAAATTGTTAAACCTCTTGGGGTTTTTTAAAGATTATGAAGAAATCTGTAGAGATGCTTGTCACAGTTTAATAAGGAAATGGAGGGTTTTCACGTTTCATGAAATGTGATTCACTTTTAACCTGTGTAAAGCACCTGCCTGAAGGATTCTTCACGTTTGGCTGTAAATTTTAACGAAGAAATATGTTGAGACGCTTGTCGCACGTTAATAAAGAAATGTAGCACGTTAATAAAGAAATGGAGGGTTTACATGTTTCATGAAACGTGATTTTACTTTTTACCTTTAACTATGATTTACTTTTTACCTTTGCGTAAAGCACTTATGTATTTTTCGAATGCTATAAAAAGTTACATTTTTATAATTGTATTATCAAGTGGATACAAAATTACACTTTTGTAATTTATTGTATTTTCAAGTGGATGCTATGGTACTACANCTTTTTACCTTTGCGTAAAGCACTTATGTATTTTTCGAATGCTATAAAAAGTTACATTTTTATAATTGTATTATCAAGTGGATACAAAATTACACTTTTGTAATTTATTGTATTTTCAAGTGGATGCTATGGTACTACAAGGTGTTTTCACTCAAATTCCTTTCTAGGTCTTATGTTTGCATATCCAACAACGAATCCCTCTTAGTTCATAGTAATCACACATAGAAGTAGTTTTTAGTGAATCTTTTTCTTTCATTTTTGGCAATTTTTATTTTTTCTCTTACTTCAAGCCTGTTTTTAGATGTTTTCTTCTAGGACTTTGTGGTAAACCATACAATATACTTCTTTTGGAATGCAGTGGCATTTTGTGGTATAATGTGGGTTTAGATGTTTAAAATATTTTTTATAAATATGCTTGGTTGTTGAATTTTATAAAGAGAGCACAAGAATTGTGGTAGATATATTCACATTATTTGGGTTTAAAGTTTATAGGGTAAGGAATATTTCATATATATATGGGTTCAATTTCCTAGTTAGAGGTCAAACTTTTGTTGAAATCCTTGAGAAAGTACATTCTTACAAGTTTGACCAATGGAGATGGAGCTGCAGGTGAAGGGTACATAAGGGTAAGATTTTTTGGTCATTGCCACAAAATAATAGAAGTATGAATGATATTTATTGTTCTTTACAAGTGAATAGTGTCTCCTCAGTTAGATTTGTTCAAATTATCATTCTAGGTATTTGGCCTCCAAGCATGAACACTACACACATCTACATCAAGAACAAACAAGGTATCTAGTAATATGTTATTTACATTGATTTATTTTTAACTCTCTAGACCCACCTCACTACATCAAAAAATATTTTCCTTAGTAGCTTCTCCCAATGTGTCTTTTAGATTCAAGTCTTCCTATTTTTCTATGAAAACAAAAGAAGGAAAATTTCTAGAGAACATGATCCTTGTTACACCATTGATAATTGAGGTGAAATTTTCCATGTAAGTAAAATTTACTAACCTCTTTATGTGTATATGAACTCTGTACGATACTATGTTCTTTGTTTTTCTTTCTGTATATTTTCTTAATAGGGTCTATGTTGATGAATGGTGAGTAGTACAGTTCATCATCTTTTGGGTGCAATTTTGACAAGTACTACAATATGACAAGTTTATAGTACTTTAAGAAAGTTTTGAATAAAATCCCCTTTTTTGTGGTCCCCCATCCTGTTAAAATTTCACATATTTGATTATAACATTTGTTGTGATTGTTTTGAATCTATTTTTTTTTTTGTTGGAAGTTCCTGTGACTTGTGGGGAAAGAATTCCAACAAGTGGCTAAGAAACCACAACCCAGGAGCATATAAGCCCTCAAAGGATCGCACCTGTCATGGGTTTCACCAACCCTTAACATGGCTTGATTTTTGGGCATCTCCTCGTGATTAAATGCACAGTAAGGGTATTGAACTCAGGTCACCTAGAAAATGACAAGCACACCTTAAAAAGTTGAGATAACGATAATTGACTATTGTTTTAAAACTATTTGAGAAAAAACCATTTAATAAATTTGGTAATCTTCAACATTCGAGAGTGTAAAGGATTCTAAAATTGACTAATAGGTGTCATATAAGAAAATTAATGCAAACAAGTTTTTTCTATTGTATTTTATGCAATCATGTAGTACAATTCCATATTTTATTATCATATTAATATAGAGACTAGAATCTATTGATACATATATTCAAGAGAAACCAAAGTGGATCGCTTAGAAACAATATTGTTTTCAACTCATTCCCTAAAAAATATTATGACTCTCTTATTGATAAGATTTTAGAGAAGATAATATGGGAGAGGGAAGTTACAAAAGGTACTTCAAGTTTTGCATTGATGAGTGGAACCTTTAGTGATGTTTATGTGAAGGTTCATGTGAGACAAATTATTGAGTTATACATATTCTTTTGGTACATCCTACCAATTATGATGATGTACTTACTAAGAGAATCACAATAATACTAGAGGTTATTAGCAAAACAATTTCCCAATACAATAATATGTCTACATATTCAATAGAATGGATTAAGATGGGAACAATTGTTTCCATCAATGCATTGTTGTGAAGAAAAGGAGTGTTTGTATTTGTTAGTAATGAAAGGAATCAAGGATTTGATTAAAATAGGCATCTAGGCTCGACCAAATATCTTTTACCTAAATTTTGTGTATCCTTCACCCATGTATGTAGAAGTAATAGAGGTAGAGGAAAGAGTTATGTCTTTTTTGGATGGGGGAAGAGGAAATAAAAATAGTTAAAAAACAATGTATTCAATGAATTGGTAGAGGTTGTGAAGCCCTTGGATAAGGAATAAATACATCCTTTTCTAGAATATTATTGAAGATAAGCATATGGAACTTAGTTATGGTGTTTTTTCGTTCTTATATCTACCTAGCCCATGATTTGGTTGTATAACACCTTGAAAATGAGCTAGGGTTTAAGAAGGCGTTCTCTTCATTAAAAATTACACCAATGGTGCAAGTTGTTCCACCAATATTTATTGCTACTAATAATGCATATCTAACTCCAGTTATCAAAAACTATTTACCAAGTTTTCTTTATAAAATTTGAAGAAGAATTGGACAAAGTCAATGTCGTTTTTATGCAATTTGGCAGAGGACTTATACTAGAGAACATGATTTCAAGTACATTAAGGCAATCTTTTCTGGTCCTACACGAGGAATGATTGGTTATGTTAGAAATATATTTTTTCTAGAAAGAGAATATCCTCTAATTATCCTTGAATGGGGAACCATTGATTGATATTAGCAACGTGATATTATGAAGAATTACTAGAGACTCAAACTACATGCGTGATCATCTAGGCACCGTAGATTGACATTAATGTTATTCCTACATGAGGAGACTCAAATTTTAAATTTAAACTTGGGGATTTTAGGTTGGGACAAAGTCAATGGGTGCCCATCCTAGTCCTATCTATTATAGAAATGGTGAGGACTTAGCAATGATATATTGAATTTTTTTTATTGGAAAGGTAATTTTATATTAC
This sequence comes from Picea sitchensis, assembly GCA_010110895.2. NCBI lineage: Eukaryota > Viridiplantae > Streptophyta > Pinopsida > Pinales > Pinaceae > Picea > Picea sitchensis. Next base: position 30,585 of record SNQJ01S0014849.1, read on the forward strand.
TTCCCTTCCATATTTGGTCCAAATGAAAATAATATGTTAGACTTGGAGGGAACAAGAGAAACATTTTTCAATCTTGAAAATATGATCAACTCCTATAGAAGAGGGAAATATCCTTCTTTAAAAGACCATTTACATGTGGAATTTGAGATGAGTGTTTAGGAAATTTCACTTTTGTAGGAAATTTCACTTTTGTTATAGAAGAGAGAAATTTCCTTCTTCAAGAGACCATTTCCATGTGGAATTTGAGATGAGTGTTCAGGAAATTGCATTTGGATTTATATATGTGGTGAATGATACCATGTTCCAACGTATTCATGGAATTATTGAGATGAGGGAGCATCAAACAAGGAAACATATTCTTGCATGGTTTGGAGGTGTTGGTCCCCAACATGCATGTGCAATCACACGAGCTTTAGGCATGAGATAAGGTATATTCATAAGTATTGTGTTATCCTAAATGCATGCAGTATGTGATTAGGTAATATTTTTGAAGAGTGGTAGGAGCCATATGATATCATGTATGGTTTTGACTCTATGCTTTAGGCTTCAAAACATTCCAATGCTTTAGCATAGTAGTTACGGAAACGATTAAGGCTTCAGGGCTTTAAAATGAAAATAGACATACAAACTTGTATGTGAATTTTTGTTATGAGGGTATAAAAAGTATAATGATGATTAAAATGTTGGATTACTGAGAGGAGGGGTGAATCAATAATAGATAAATCTAATCCTTTTTAACCATATAATGCAAGTGTTACATTAATGTAGCATTATCATCCAATATTGGTAGAGTAAATAAACAATGAACAAATGAACAATCACACACATACACAGTACATCAGTGTTTTTACGTGGAAACCCAAAGTAGGAGAAAACCACATAATGTTTTTTCTTATATGTTTTGAAGAATTACATTCATTAGAAGCATCAACTTCCTTTGTTTTCTAGTTGCAACTAGAAGGAGGCTCCAACCCACTAGTTTCTCAGGATACAACCTAAGGGAAGCTCCAACTACCCAATTCTCAGGCTACAACAGAAGGAGGCTACAACCTCATATGCTATTTGGCTACAACTAGAAGGTGGCTACAACCACCTGTCCTTTCCCCGTCCAACCGCCCTTACGTTAAGTAGAATGATGGAACCACTGTCACGCTATCATTGTGAGATATATTGTTGTAAAAATGTACCAATAAACCTGCACCAAACAACTATACCAATAACATGAACCATGTATCAACCGTGCATCAATTTGTACCTCAACCTATAATCAACCTATACCATAAATAAGTGCATCAACCATGCACCAACCTGCACCTCAACCTGCAAACCTTCCTTAAATTTAACAACAAGAGACTATCATTTTCATCAAACTTTACTTTAGTCTCACATGACTAGTTTTGGATTAGTCAACAACCCTAACTTGAAATAATCATAACTATGTACCTGTAATGAATACATATCTGAAAATAATACACAATGTTCTTTATTTTGTTTTATGCAATTCGTGTGGGTGAAACTACTTGGAACCTATCAAAAAAGGATTTATAGAAAAAATCACATACCTTGTTGAATTTTTGCTTATTCTAGAGAGAGAATTTGTAGAGTGTACCCCACATGTAATATTTGTTGTATGGATTTGAAAATTTTACACCGAATACTAAAGAATATACTCTAACCAACACTTTTGGTCTTACTGAATTTGGATCTGCTATGAATAAGTTATGACATTTTTACCCGAAACACTTGCTTTAGACTAGTTTCAAGACTAGCCACAAACCCTATTTTCGACACAGTGTAACTCCAAAAATGCAACAACCCATATGCTGAAATTTATACCAAAACTACTTGGATATGGTTTCTCAATGGCGTCCCAATTTTAGAGTATGAATCATTCTATAAAACAAGTTATTGTGAAAATGGTAAGATGACCTGTAAATAACATACCTTAGAAAGCATCATCAAAAGAATTTATCCTCCCTTGAATTTTGACCTTGTTTACTTCACCTTCCCTCTGAAATATGGCTTATATATCCTTTGGTTACCTCAGTCACCTATAGATATTCAATATTCTCAAGTGTGATTAAAATGAGAGGGCCTTGCCTCTTATTTATACTCTCCAAGTAGCTTCCTTAGAAGCATCTTCTAGGCCACTTTATCCACATAACTACTTTGTCCACATAGTCACCTATGTCCAACTTTGCCCAAATTTCCACTTTTCCATGTATCCAATAGCCACTTGACCACTTAACCCATTTTCATCATTTTAGGGTTAACCTTCTTATAACCACTTTCCATAATTAGAAAGTTCTCCATTTACTTTATTATTTAAATAATCCTCCTTGACTTTGTCACTTCACTTTATTATTTAAATAATCCTCTTCAACTTTGTCACTTCGCTTTATTATTTAAATAATCCTCTTTGACTTTGTTACTTCACTTTATTATTTAAATAATCCTCATTGACTTTGTCACTTCACTTTATTATTTAAATAATTTATTCTTTGCAAGAACTTTGACTTCTTTGACATTTTGGAGTTTCAAGCCAATCATATGAGGGTCCTTCAACTTCGTAAGGCCATAACTCTTAAATGTGATGAGTTATGTGACGTTCCACATACCAACGGAAATGGAATGACATGTACTATCCATATATAATAGTCTTACCTACAAATATAGCAAAACTCATACCATTATACATCAAAGAAACTTGGGTCCTTTACCCAAACCTTTGTGCTATAGGAATTCGCTATCAGACATTCTTCAAGGGTTGACATCAATGAAAACCAACCCAATTAATAAACAATCTCCCCCTTTGGCATTGATGGCAACACTCTGGTGCAATACTGAAATCGTATCACTCATGCTCCCCCTGGAACCATGTCTTCATCTCTGTGACCAACGCTCCCCCCTGGAACCATGTCTATGTCCTCTACATTTGATAAATCTATCCCCCTTTGTCATCAATGGAAAATGTATCTTTCCATTCAAGGCTACTCCCCCTAACTGACTCATCTGATCTCCCAACCTGAACTATACTCTTTATGGTTCTTCCTTGTGTATATCTAAGACATATAAGATAATCATTCAAAAGCATTCATTTTGGAGTAGAAATAAATCCTAGTCTCTGGTAAAGATACTCAAAGGCTTCCCATGGAAGCGGTTTTGTAAATATGTTTGCCACTTGTTTTTTTGTGCCCACATATTCAACTTTGTTGTTCTTTTCTGCAACCTGATCCCATAGAATGTGATACTTGATTGGAATGTGCTTCATCTTGGAGTGCATAACCGGGTTATTTGAGATATTGATGGCACTTGTATTATCACAATAGATTGGAATGGGCTCATCATACTCAACCTGTATATCTGTCAGATTTTGTTTCATCCATAGAACCTGTGTACAACATATTGTTGCTGCAATATACTCTGCCTAGACTATAGATAAAGATATTGATGATTGTCTCTTACTTATCCACGATACTAAACACTCACGCAAGTGGAACGTTGTTCCAGTGGTGCTTTGTCGGTCATCAATGCAACCTGCCCAATATACATTTGTGTAGGCAATAAGTGGCAGATCCTTTCCTTTTGGATACCATAATCCAAACTCTTATGTTCCTTTGAGATATCTAAAAATCCTCTTTACTGCTAATACATGTGATTCCTTTGGTGTTGCTTAAAATCGTGCCACCTGTCCAACTGCCTGCATTACATATGGTCTGGATGTTGTCACATATAGTAGGTTGTTAATCATTGACCTATATTGCCTCTGATCTATAGACTTTGAATCATCATGTTTGCCCAACTTGCAACTGGTTTACATGGGAGTGATAACTTGTTTGTAGTCTTCCATTCCAAACCTCTTTAGAATTTCTCTGATATACTTGGTTTGAGAAATAAAAATTCCTTGTTTTCTTTGACATATCTGAAGACGTGGAAAGAAGGATAGTTCTCCAAGTAATGACATTTCAAATTCATTCTGCATGTCCTTTGAAAATTTCTCTCTTAACCTGTCATCAGTACTTCCAAATATAATATCATCAACATAAAATTCAATTAATAAAATACTATCTTGAGTTACCTTGATGTAGAGGTTGTTGTTTGCACTTTCTTTTCTAAACCATGCATGCCATATATATTTATCCAGTCTAGAGTATCATGCTCTAAGAGCCTATTTTAGACCATACAAGGCCTTCTTTAATTTACACACATAATCTGTTTTCTCTAACAACTGAAATCCTTCTGGTTGTTCAATGTAGACTTCTTCTTCAAGTTCCCCATACATAAAAGTTGATTTTACGTCCAACTGATACACTTTAATATTTTTGGAGCATGCATAGGATAAAGTCAATTGGATTTCTTTCATTATGGAAACTGGAGAAAATGTCTCTTCAAAGTCGATTCCTTCAACCTATGCATATCCTTTACATACCAATCTAGATTTGTTCCTTGTAACCTATCCATATTCATTCAATTTATTCCTCTATACCCACTTTGTGCTGATCAAATTCTTATGCTTTGGTCTTGGAACCAATTCCCAAGTTTCATTTTTCTCTATTTTATCCAATTCTTCATCCATGGCCTTATTCCAAAATTCATCCTTGTTGGCCTCTTCAAAATAGGTTGGTTCAACTGTATATGAGAGTGCTAGCTGCATTTGTTCTGGTGAACGAATTCTTCTTCTAGTCCCAACTCTTCCATGTTTGTTTTCAATAATATGATCTGAAGGATGTGTTGATGGGTCCTAATAACTTTAGTTCAACAGCATGAACCAAACCCACCACCAAGGCCCAATTAGAATCTGCAGCGTTTAATGGTGCAATGGTTCTCTAGATCTTGCAATCCGACTAATTAATCGATGGGCTTTATGTTTCATTGCAAAGGTGTCTCCTTCAGTTTGGACTTTCTATTTTTGTATTTTATCTTAGGTGGGACAGATATAAGATTGTAAGCTGGTATAAACCAACTTGGCAACAAAATGGGAAAAGTTTCTAAAATAATGGAGAAGAGGTTGAGCTTGGGATAACCCGCTAGTCAAGCATGCAGATGAAAATTCTATACCATAAGCCTAGTACTGATACATTAACCATGTGAGCATCCAATTACTATATGAGATACTAATTATCATAAAGAAAACACATATGCGATAAGATAATGGCAAGAAAAATAATTCAGCTACACTAATCATCCATCACATGATAACACAAGGATTCATCTTCATCATAAATAAAAGAACAACAAAACATTGCACCAGAAAACTTGACAATAGATTTAATTTCTCTCCTAATAGTTCTTCTCCACGTCCAATCACACATGTGTTTGATGAAAATATTACTTTGTCTCTGGTCCAGAAGGACTTCTCAATTAAAGCTAGCTCAAAAATAGTTCTTAACAAACCAAAAAGGAGAGTTTATTACAACAATCATCGACCTTTAACTAATTGGTCGATGTTCTTATTGATAACATAAAATTCAACTGAAAATAATGGCTAAGTGTAGATAATTAAACAAAATTCACCACGTGGCATTCTCTTCTAACAGTTTTCCAACAGTCATCTCAGGATATCCCTTTAAAAGGGTGACTTTTATCATACTTCGATCAACTGATGAACAAATACTCATAGGTTTGGGCATATGGAAATCTGTGTTGTTCCATTGGGAGTGAGTAAAATTATCTGATCTCCACCACATGCATTTGATACTTGATCAGACTAACACTTAATTGATGAAGCACAGCCTGAGCGCTGATTGGATGTTCCAGAAATTCTTGTACCTATCCTGGCGCTATGTCGGTCACCTTTTCTAGTCTTTTGGATCATGAAGAATCTTGCTTGGCATGCGATTTGACTATGTCACACAAGTTGACAAAATCGACGGATGTGACGAACTCAAAAAATTTGATATCTTTCATCACCTTGTTGATCTTCAAACTCAGTTTCTCTTGGATTCCTCAACAAGGTTACAGAGCCAATTTTTCCCAATAGTCAGAAGGATATTTCCTACAATTGGAATTAAAATCATTTAGAAATTTCTTACATAACAATACCCGAAAAAATATATGTAAAGATGTAAGAGTGAAGAGTCTAGACTGGTGCATACCTGCAAATCTCACTAAGCCTGATTGTTTGATACTTACGTGATCTATGAAATCTTTCGAATTACCTACACTGTCTTTGTTAGTGTCGTCATTTTCCTTCAGTTAGGGTGGGTTACATCCGCACACCATAGCATGAAATATTAGGTACAAAAAACATGAGAGTCAAAGTCATGCCAGTGGTCGGTTGGCCCTTAGGGTCATTAAAGGATGTTAGAGTCGAACATGTGCTGAAAGTATGAATAAGTTCCAAAAGAGTCAGATATTGTCATAAGGGAATTTGTTAAATGCTTTAGGTCGGGGCAAGTTGCTCAAACAGGAGTCGCATCAGCAAGTGCATCATCCATCATCAACTCATTATGGAGGTTAGGGAATTTAAAAAAGAAATCGATTCGATTGTACCAAACGTCCTCTGCAAATCCTCTTGGTTGCATCTCACATGCTCTAGATCATACCCATCATGTGAACGTGAAACATAAATCCTCTAAAGCATCCTGTCACAAGGCATTACATGTTCCTTGGCATGTTTCGACTCACTACCTGCTCCGTTATAAATTATAGATGTTTTGTATGTGTTCTACTTACCAGTCGAGGTTATGCACTGACTCGTCTCATGAGCCCAACTCGATCAAATTATTTTCTTTAGGCCTTTGTTAAGTCACCCACGCTGAAGGTAGATACATTTTTGAACCATGGAAAATCCTCAAAACTCAAGATGAGGCCCGCGAGGTAGTCAAAGTGCTAGGCTTGAGCCACAAAATTCCTGGGACTCATTCTTGTTTGCAGCCGGTGTTCCTGAGGCTTCAAAGGGATATTCCTACCTTCATGCAGAAACAATAGTATCACCTTGTACGAAGGCCAAAGTGGAACAAGTTACATCGAAAGGTCAAAATTTGGAAGCCACACTTCCTCAACAGCAGATATCGTGAAGGAGAGGAAAGCCCAGAAAAAATAAGGAAGTCGGGGGGGAAAGACAAATCCCGACTAAGTCGTGCACACAATCATACGCTGAGGAGCACCTAATGCGTGCCATCCAACTAGAGCTTGTTGAAACCACAAGTTGAGGGAGCGGGAATCGAGCGAGAAAGAAAAAATCGTTGGGTTCTAACGTCTAAAGACCTAATCCATAGCTGGAGCAAGCATAACTCGCCATGGCTGAAATTTACCAGGAGACTAGAGAATTATGTCGACAATTGGTGAAAAATAACCTTTAGGTGTCAACACCACAATTTTGTGAAGGAAATGAAACCTGGCTCAAGTGACAGCTTCAAGAAGCACAAGATATGATCGTATAGATGTGCGAGGTGCAAAGGGTGTCGGAAAAACAAAAAATGACAACACCTCTGGGAGCATGAGGCAATCAAAGAGAAAGTTTCTGCATAGAAGAGGAATGATGGGAAGACTCTGTTTTGTATTCTCATATGTAGCGCATAATTTTAATAGTATTCCCCTTCTTCTTTGTGAAAATTTTCATGTTCTCAAGGTAACCGCGTTGGTTGGCCAAAAGGTGTAGACAGTGTTTATTGTATGTAACCTGAGCCCGATGGGAGTCTAATATATAAAGTCTTGAAATTTTGATGAAAGGATTTTGGTCATAGTAGTTGAATGCATCATTTTTATCTTTGTGTGTGAATCTACTATTTTCTTTGTCCAAAATTCTGGTAAGTTAACTCCGATTTTGTCCTTAGTGTTGCTTTGAGTTGGTTTATATTTTTTTTTATATCCTTCTGCAAAACCTCTAACGCCAATAGAATTCATTGTATGGAGCTGGCGTGGCACCACTGACTCGAGATACATGGTAATGAAAACTGGGAACTCAACTTGCGGGTGATGGTCAGACTTAGGACTTTGTTCAATTCGAGAACTTTATGCGTAACTTAGGTTTGTCGATGCCAAAAATTATTGGGGACCGACCTTCATAAATAAACCCAACGCGTGGTTTCCTTGCAGATTATTGTGCTCTAAAATTCCCCAATACCAACAACGTTTCAGAATTCGATGATCAATGATATCATTTCATTTTCATTCAACGATTACTCTTTTCACCTTTTATTGATGTCGAAAGCGATCATCCATTGGTGATATCCTTGAGTGACACTTGTTGCAGAAGAAAAACATCCATTAGCCGACACCGACGAAGATCGACACTCGACGAACTTAGTTCTCTTGGGTGATTTCCTTTGATACTTAATCCTCCGACGTCGATCGACTTAAGAGCGTCGGGGAAATGTCTTGAATGTCGATTCTTTAATTAATATGTTAGTATTCTAAGTTATGGGTTTTTGCATGCTCAAGAAAACCTTGAAAGACTTAAATGGAAAACAAAATGATGATTAAAGGAAGAATTTTTCATACTAAAGTAGAATCATACAGTGCAGAAGATCAAGTGGTACCCAAAAAGGTAAACTTTGACAGGATTTTTAGGGTGTGTTGAGTGCTCAATAGGATGATTCTTTTGTACTCGTCTGCTAGGTGTCTTTGGAGTCACTTGTTGAACTTGCTCTTCTACTTCTGTCAGATCCTCTTCAGCTTCCCCTTCTACTTCTTTTTCATCTTCTTCTTCTTTGTCATAAATTTGTTCCATTGATTCTGTTAGCACTCTGTAAACTTCGTTCGACTGAGAAAATGAATGACAAAGGCAACTTACAAACCAAATTTCAGGCCCGAAACTAGCCTTTCAGACCTGGAGAGGGATCTCTCTAGAGGCTTGGTCTCTGTACAAGATATGGCTTTAAGATATCGGCTAGATTGAACAACTTTAAAAATATTTTCCAGTTCTATTGGTGAAATAAAGAAATACCTTGATATATGGAGTCGATTTAAGAAAACGATAGAAACAAATGACTTAGTGACTGAACTACAGAGGATAAAGGCTAAATGAGCAACAATATTTTAGTTTAAAATTGTCGAGTGTGGTGAGAGAAAAACACATGAAGCAACTTGGACCAACTCTATGGATGAATTCAGAGTTTTCTTAGAAGAAACACATTTTGTCTAAATGGCACGGATCTAGAGCACTGCGTGGTGAATTCTAGATTTGAAATCACGTTCTGATTTAGATAGAAAATACATATGTGAATATAAAGAACACAGGAAAGAACATATGCAAATAAAGAACACAATACATCAAAATATCACCATTAGAATATTTTCATCAAAGCTTCAGGACCTTTGCATTAATTTTCAATCGGATCAAAATTACATTCAATAGTCACTTTCTACACTATTTTTCCAACCAACCCAGATTACATTGAAAATAAGGAATATATACACAAGGGTGTGCCGCTTGGGATACCTTGCATCCTAAATACTATCCCTACAAGTTAGGTTCCTACTAATCTATGTTAGATGACTATTCGTATGGCCTTTTATTGAAAATAGGAACTAACTATGTCTAGTCGCATCATAGCCACTCGTCTTTCCCACGACAATTCATTCATCAACAAGATTTTGTCGTTAGAGGATGATGCGTCAACCCTTCCATTTGATAGGGTATCTGGACAATCAAGTGTTCTTTCATACTCCTTCCACTTGTTGTAATAGCTTTGATTTATTTTGCACGATTGTTTGTTGGTGCATACACGTGGCGAGTGACTATAGACCGTTGCACGTACCTCCAAAATGATGACCCCAACTATATAACAATGCCTTTATTCAAACTTTCAAATGTCTAACATACACTTGTCTTCTTCCATAGATAGGATTTCATCACTGTGCATTGTATCTTTTCTATGTGGGTATCTGTCAGAACCCGTACCTCCTGGTAGGAAACAAGATGCGAGGAAACAAAATTTGCGCCATGTCTGAGAGGAAAAAAAACCAGAATCAATTAATCATGCCTCTGGCCTCATATACAGTCTTGATACCTGAAGCGTTCTCTTGAGAGACCAGTTGCACCTTTTTAGGTTCATCACTTTCCTTTTCATAACCACATTCCCTTTCATATTTGTTCACATGCAGGCTAGAACTGCACAGAATTTCCCCATGGGAAGTTCACATTCCCTAATGTTTTTCTCATTCCTTTCTTCTAATGTCCTCTACATTTCATGCAGTTGTATGATCGTATATTGCGCTTCCCTAAGCTGTCTCTTGAGACAAACCACATTTCCATCGTGGCCTTGTGATGTTGATGCTTTGAGGGTCTTCACTACTAAATGTTGTCTCAACTCTCCTTTTTGCTGGTATAGCTCAACAATAGTGAGCTGCACTTGTTTCAGCTACTTGGATGGCTCAAGAACATCTATTCTTTCGATGTCTGTTCTCCTCCTTCTACCCCAGTTGTCTCAACTTGTACCTTAGAAAGGTTCCATTTGAATAGCGGGCATGAGTAAATCTTCAGTGGTCGACTTTTCACGTGGCTTGCTTGGGACTCGGGTCTCCCCGACTTCCCCATTCTTCCTCAACCTTCCCCTTCTCCAGGGTATCGGTTGTTGGGGGGATAGGGCCTCCAACGTATTTATTTCAAAGTGTGTGAAGTACAATTGATAAGAGCTGCAGAGAATATGTGATATGAGTGACGTGATTTTTCATTCTTCCTGACTTCATAGTAAGCTGATGATGGTGATTTCATCTACCGACATCACTTCCATTTAACAACTTGCCTCGACCTTCTCTTCAGATAGGACCCGACTCTTTGGGAAAATACCTTTACCCTTTACACATGTTTTGGTTCTAACATCCTTTCCTGACTCCAAGGGCCAACCAGACACTTTTTAACTTCAACCCATTCGTTGATCGTAACCTAAACTCACACGCTTTGACACACGGACTCTGACTTGACTAAGACTGATTCTAGCTAAAAAATGATGGCACTAACATATTCATTTTCTTCTTCCTTTAATTATTTTCTACCCGTTTCATCAATTGTTATGTTGATTCTTTCCACAACTTTGTTTAGTTTCAAGTTGCAACACTTGTATGATTTCCTTTTACTTGAGTAACCAACAAGTACTCATTTTTCCACATGAGAATTTGATGATTTCCATCTTCTCCTTTGATGTAGAATTTTATTCCAAAAACTATGAAGTTCTTCACATTTGTTGCTCTTCCTTTCCATAACTCGTAGGGAGTCTTGTCAGTGTTGTTTTTGATCATTACTCTATTTTCAATGTGAAATGTTGTATGCACTGCTTGTGTCCAAAATATATCTATCAATTTTCAATCCATTATCATTGTTTGAGCCATTTCCTGTATTGTCCTGTTCTTTCTTTCAACAACTTCATTTTGTTGAGGTGTCCTAACAACGAAGAATTTCCTTTTTATTCCATTCTTTCTGCAGTAGTCCATAAATTCCTTTGAAGTGAACTCTCCTCCATTATCATATCTCAAGCATTTGATTTTTGAATCCATTTCAAATTCAACCATTTCCTTGTAGACCTTGATTTTTTTAAAATATTATGACCTATTCCTAAGAAAGCAAACTGCAGTCATTCTTGTGTAATCATGAACTAATAACATAAAGTGTTTCTCACCTTTTGAACCCTTTGTTGTAGTTGGTCCAACTAGATCAATATGCACAATTTCTAGTGGTCTTGTCATTGAATATTATTTTGATTTAAACCCGGTCTTTGTTTTCTTTCCTTGTTGGCAATGCTTGCATAAAGTGTTGCTTGGTTTCGTGATCTGGGGAATTTCTCTAACTGATTCCCTTTTGCTGACTTTGACAAGGTTATAAAAATGTATGTTACCCATTCTTCTATTCCATATCCAACTTTCATCTTTCTTTCTTAGGAAACACTTTTCATTTCCAATTTCACTTAATACATATATGTTTCTTGAAGTTCTCGTAGTTGTTACAATCAATTTTCCTAAACCTTATTTTCTTATCTCGCACTTTTGTGAATCGAAAGTAAATTTATGACCTTGGTCACACATTTTACTCACACTTAGAAGATTATGTTTCATATCTTATACTAGTACATATACCAAATTTGCGATGGTTTTTCATTGATATTTTCACACTTATCCATCACAATTTCCATGAAAGCCGAGACTTTTTTTCATCACTATATCCATGATCTAGGTGTTCATGGAAACATTGACGAAATTATCTCTCCACGTGTCAACACCATCAAAATGGGTTAACCCAATGGATCGTCGAAATTACGATGAAACTTCGTCGCAATTACGAGGCACAACCGTGGAAATTACGACGAAACTTCGTCGCAATTGCGACGAAATTTTATGCCAAGACAAAAAATTATGATGCAGATGTTGTATGTGCGATGAAAAATTGTGGAAAATGGAGATGAAAATTTGTAGCAATAGTCACGGAAATTTATGTCAAAACCAAACTTACGACGTAGATACTGTATGTGCGATGAAAAACCTTAAAAAATTGCGATGAACTTTCATACCTATTGCCACGGTTGTTAAAAAAAAAAATTTGCTTTCGACGAACTATCGTCGATATTTCAATGATTGTTTTAAGTTTTTTAAAAAATAATAACACAAGATATGGTATTACCATATTACACTGTAATATGGTAATTCCATATTACAATGTAATGTGGCATTACCATAGTACATGTAATATGGTATACCATATTACAATGTAATATGGGATTACCATATTACATTGTAATATGGTAATGCCATATTACATTGTAATATGACAATGCCATATTACAATGTCTCTACTTTCTCAACAAGATGCAAGAAGTTCTTTTTA
>SNQJ01S0014849.1:50496-77796 GCA_010110895.2 Picea sitchensis
CATGATCTCTTATGGAAATATTGGAGGATAGATGAAAAGGTAAAGATGGGAGGTTGTGGTGTTAGGGTAGTTCTAACAAAGGCAAGAGAAAGAAGTTGATGACACTAGAATGACATTGGAAAAAGGCGTGAGTTGACATAAATCAACTAAGAGTGAACATGAGTGAGAGAGGAAACACACTCTAATATAGGGTTATCACAAGAATAAATGTAACATATGGAAACTTGGAGTTAAGGTGAGCATAACAAATGGCATTCATTGTTGTACGATTTCTGTAGTCATTAAGGTGCCATACACTAGTCAAGGACATAGCGTGAATCCCATGTGACATACGATAATCTGGAGAGTGTGAGCATAATAGGCATCATAAACTAGTAATATAGAGTCATAAAAAGCACAAAAACAACACTTGGTAGCCTAGATTTTGTGCAAGAATGAGAGGTGGAATACATCAATGGGTTATTTTATGCAAGCGTAGGAGGCGACATGCATCAACCTAAGTTCAATGCAAGTGTAGAGGTGAAAAATACCAATGGTACCAGTGGAGGAGAGAGGATCAAAGGAAGATATGATGTCAACATTGGGAGGGGATCCATAGTTGCAAGCTATGGAATGTGACCATTAAGGGGAAATTCTTTGAAAACTGACCAAAGAAGTGATAGTTGATCCTAACTAGGTAGAGGTTATCTCAAGTAGGGTCTTTCCTGGGATAATGAACTATAAGGGACCCATTGATATTATGACCAGATAAAAATGGAGAAAAAGGGGTGTAAGGAAGAAAATCTAAGGAGGAGAGGCAATACTTTCCCCAAGCATTTGAAGGACTAGAAAAAGAGGAAGAGTATGTAGGAGAGAGTAGAACACTAGGAGAGGAAGAAGACAAGGGGAGAACTAAGTAATATTGGGCGCTACTAGGTAAGAAGTGGCTAGAGTTGATGATGGGAAGTCTAAGCTAGCCCAGAAAAACTCCCAATAGGAACAAGGCTTCATTCAACTTGATAAAAGTGTGTTAATACATGGGACCCTTTTAATGTGAGCAAATCTCGATTTTGACAACTAATAGAAATATAAGGAAAAGAGAAGGCATAGAAGAAGAAGGGTCTACCTCATTGTTGTAGACTACTTTTAAAAACACGTCAAAACCCTTACCTTTTCATTGTCCTTTGGCCAGATCCATTGGCCCATACAACTTCTTAAGATTTGTCCACAAGATGCATTTCCATCACCAAGACCTGCATGAATCATAAAAGACAATTTTTTTTATATGAGTAAATAATTAATAAGAAAATAAGCATGCATTTAGTTATGTAAAATACTCTAGAAAAAAATTAGGTTGTCGCATACCTTAATGAACTTCCCATTGTTTCGAGAATAGGTTATTCTCTACTGAACATGGCCAACCATGTCAAGGTGGAAGCTCATATGGCCCCTCCCCCCCCTCACATCGCTCTTGATTCCCCTTACCCAACAAATGATTTTCTTTATATAGAAAACATATAGACATTCATGCATAACTAGGATAGTCATCAAAACATATGAACATATAAACATAGATAAGGATCCAAATACAAGTCATGAATTTATACATCTAATTTTTCTTTGATTTATGTTTTTTTACATTCATAAAACTGACAATTGGGATATGATCATCATCATCCAAGGACATTGTATTTCATGTGCCCTATCCTTATATTGTTTGTGTGCGTTCATGTACCATACTTCTGGTACGTCATTGAGAAGGGTTAGCTAGCATCTATTCAGGTTCATGAACTTAAACAACGAAAATTATCATATCGATATGTTGAAATATAATTGAAATAACTAATTCATTGTTTTGATTAACATTACACTATTGCTCTTTACCTATCTCTGTAGTTGGGAAACTTGGTTTGTTAATTTCCTTTCCACTTGGTTGCTCTCACATTTCACCCTCTTGAGCTACATGCTCTTCAGTTTTAAGAACATAATATATGAGTATAAGTCAGGAAATAAATATCTAGAATCATAGTAAATATTTCTAATTCGGAAGCATACATACTGGAATGGGAACTCTTCTCTACACTATCACTGGACATTTGGACTCTTGTATGACATGGTGTTTGCTGAATACTGCTTTATTCACTACCGTGGTAGAACTGTTGCTTGAAAACAATTATAAATACTTAGTTAAGGGTGATATAATAAAATATGAATAGACTTTACAAGCATGCTACTGCGGTTTCCTTATTCATTTGATTTACCTGTGTGGCTGGGAAGATAGGAGTCTGGCCCAAGATTTTTCTATATTCAATCACACTTTTAAAACCATGCTTGTAACCAAGCTTTAGGTCCTCGTTGGTGGCAGCAGTGTCGAACATATTTAACTGTAATGCATAACACCATTAAAAATACCAATAACAAAAACATATATTTGTTCATTACTATTAAACAAATATTAACCATGCTTAATCATATAAATCTTACTATTCAGGCTTTTAGTTTTCCATAGCCACCCTGACCTATTTTATGCTGGTCATGTTTTTCCACTTTGGCCTTTGTTGCTTTGGAGGCATCTAGTAGCCTACATATGGAATTTTTGGAAAAAAATAGATATTGGAATTGTTACTTAAAACAGGAAAGAAAAACATAAATGCTCATATTTCAATGATAATATGACATGTGTTGTACCTTGCTTGACTAGCTCGTGGTTGTCATCCTTGGTTTTTAAGCAATTTCTCCTTTCCATCCTCTATTAGCACCTTCCACTCTTTCTCGAGAACCATGGGAGGGCGCTCATGCTTGAGGTCTATTTGCAATTTATCCCTATACTTGGCCCTGGTGTATTTTAAACTCTCACTAGATAACTTTGTAACCACTTTCTTGTTGAAAGTGTTGTTGAACAAGTTTACCATGTGATATATTAAATCATCTTTTTTTTCTATCTTGGCCATTCCATCGTGTGCGAATGGTCGGGCCAAACAACTCCAATGCTTTGTCCTGTAAGTTTCTATAGAAAAAAATATTTCCTGCAGAAACGTGTTATCCATTAATTTATAATAATCTAAGCAAATGTCCATTTCAATTTCATGAAAAAAATGAATCAATTAATTGGACAATTGCCTGCAATCTTATGAATCTTGATCGGAACACATGTGTCATCCACTAGAAAGGTGACATCTAGTGATCCAGTGCTTTTAAATCGTTCTGATCTATGCAAAATAGTATCTTGTCCATCTACACTATGTTCCTCTCAGGAGTCATCATGTGGAGTCTCAGGCTCTAGCTCATCATGCTCCAGCATGTCATTCCGGTCAAAATCATTTTGCTCATCAATGGATTCGAGGGGAACCTTAGGAGGCTCAAAAATCCTCACTTGCACTTTTCTATGTTGACCTTTTTTTGCATTGGACCATCACTGCTACCTATAATAGTTGTAGGATCGACAGGTTCCCCAAGCATGGGGTTTAAAAACTCCTACAAATGGAAAAATCTTCTTTATTAGATCATATAGAAAATATAAAACTAAAAAATAGATATGAAATTGTCATAGCTAATAAAAATATGTGAATATTCCACTTACCCCAAAATTAGTTATCATATTTTGTAGCTCTACAATTCTTGCCCTGTCCTCCTGTGTCAGGGGTATTTTGCTAATCAAACCTAGATATTCTATGTTAGCCTTCCTCAAGGCCTTCATTACAGTTGTCATTGGGTCAGTCGAATAAAATATTTTTTCCTCATCAATATCCTTTGTGGGAGCCTTCCCACGTTGACCATGCCATAATACATTAATGAATAAAATTAATGAGATGAACTTTAACAATTGAGAAATTTAGTTGTTGTAGTCATAAGTTGTTACTGTATTTAACATTTACTTGGTGAGGCACTATGGGTGCATTTTAACGGTCACCCTAGATATATGTAAAGGGTGTTTTTCAGACACGGCCTCCATGGACAGATGTTGACACAATAAATCAATCAATAAAAGTTATGAAATTCACTTGTAACATTAAAAAAATGAAATATTGTAGTAATATCAGAAAAGCAATAACAAAATTTCAGAAATTTAGTTGTTGTAGTCATGAGTTGTTACTATATTTAACATTTACTTGGTGAGGCACTGCAGGTGCCTTTCCACGGTCACCCTAGATAGATGTAGCTTGTGAAACTCAAACACGGTCACCCTGGACAGAATATGACACAATAAATCAATCAACAAAAGTTATGAAATTCACCTGTAACATTTTAAAAATGAAATATTGGAGTAATATCAGATAAAAAATAATGAAATTTCAGAAATTTAGTTGTTGTAGTCATAAGTTGTTACTGTATTTAACATTTACCTGTTGAGGCATAGTGGGTGCCTTTCGACGATCACCCTGGAGAGATGCAGTGGGTGATTTTCTACCACGTTTACCCTGGAAATATGTTGACACAATAAATCAATCAATAAAAGTTATGAAATTCACCTATAACATTAAGAAAATGAAATATTGCAGTAATAACAAAAAAAAAAATAATGAAATTTCTAAAATTTAGTTGTTGTAGTCATAAGTTGTTACTGTATTTAACATTTACCTACTGAGGCACAATGGGTGCCTTTCCACGGTCACCTTGGAGAGATGTAGCATGTGATTTTCTACCATGGTCAACCTGGACATATGTTGACACAATAAATCAATAAATAAAAGTTATGAAATTCACCTGTAACATTTAGAAAATGAAATATTGCAGTAATAAGAGAAAAAAAAAATGAAATTTCTGAAATCTAGTTGCTATAGTCATAAGTTGTTACTGTATTTAACATTTACCTGCTGAGGCATAGTGGATGCCTTTCCACGGTCACCCTGGAGAGATGTAGCAGGTGATTTTATACCACGGTCACAATAAATCAATCAATAAAAGTTATGAAATTCACCTGTAAGATTAAGAAAATGAAACATTGCAGTAATAATAGAAAAAAAATAATGAAATTTAGTTGTTATAGTCATAAGTTTTTACTGTATTTAACATTTACCTTTTGAGGCGAAGTGGGTGCCTTTCCATGGTCACCCTGGATAGATGTTGAGACAATAAATTAATCAACAAGAGTTATGAAAGTAATTGTAAAAAAATTATGCAGTAAAAATTTGAAATATTGCAACGATAAATTGTAACAATTATTGATCAAAGGTTGAGTTGAATGGTATGTAAGATATTTACACCCATAGTCACAACCCCTCCATCTATTCGATTTAAGTTGTAATCGATCAACAACTCTTCACCTGGAACTTTTTTTTTGTTGCACATACAAATATACGATTTCCTTCGCGTGCCTCAAATATGCAATTCGATTTCTTAGTTGTTGCTACTGGTCGTGTACTATTTATAAAGCCCACAATGTTTCCAGTAGTTTTTGGCCTTTCATCAATATACATAGTTTCCCCTTTATTTTGATTGGTATCTAGTAGTTGTATATAATTTGCGGCAACTCTATATCTCCTCATACTTTACGTATATCAGACCAACATCAACCAGTGATTGTATTTGTATAATGGTCTTAAATACTCCATCAATTTAGTTATAGTTCCATAGCCGACCTTTATGCCATCCATGGAAAATAACCCCAATCAATGTAAGGACGAAAGAACAATGCGATACATCCTCCCACCGATGAAGAAATCTGTGTCCACTTCATTTAGATCCTTAGGTTCCCATCATTTCACTAGATGCTTATACCTCAAGGGCAAATCAATGTCACCTATTCTCTCAGCATCATAATTACATGACCCTTCGTTCGAAATAAAAATTGCATGCAAGTACGAAATGTTTTCCTTACCTTTTCCAACCTAGTTGATCTAGAACTGGTAGATCTAGTACAACACGTCTCACTTTCAACCTCTCTTACTATATCTTTATCAACACTTGAGGAAGATAGATCTAACAAATACCTATTTGGTGGTGCCTACACTTGTTAAAACAAGAAGATATGTTATCGTGCCAATATATGTTTTTGGTACCAACACAGTTGCATATAGTTGCATTTAGTTGCATAAAGTTGAAATTGCATTTAGTTGCATATAGTTGCATAAGTTTCATATAGGTTTATATCATCACCAAGGTAAGAAAATCAGGTCCTTCTTCCCTAAATGAAGCTTTTTTATGCTTAATGGCCATGAAAAATGCCTCTATTTGGGAATATGTGTAGAAATTTCAATATGATTAATGCATTTCTTGAAATTCTCCTGATCTAACAATTATATACCATTGTTAAATACATAATTGCTTATATTAATATTCTTGCAGAAATTAAACGACGATCACAAAGTGAAATATCAAGAACACATAACACATAAGTTTTACAGGGAAATCATAAAGCTAAAAACCCCACTATCATATATTATGTATATCATGGATCATGAAAAAATCTCATACAAAACTCTAATCGAAGAGATCTCAGTACAATATAACTGTCTCACACTGTCATACAAAACTCAACAAATACATGTGCCAATTTCTATCTCCAAACAACCTGCCTCCTCTACACAATCCCTGCAATTATAATTCTCACAATGAATTCAAATTACCTAGTTTTCACATGCTCATGAGCATATCCACTGCATGTGTGATTGCATGAGTGCACTTCACTCAAATCACAACTGATAGCCAAACTGTCCCTTTTACTTGTTATCTCAACTAGGTCTCCACTGGATCTGACATGCATGTAGTTAACCATGGTGAATCTTCAGTTGCATGTGAGTTCACTAATTTGAATTAATTAATAATTAATTTACTGAACTCTCACTAGTTTAAGTTCAGTTACAACTAGTACAACTGGGATTAACTCACTTAACTGAGTTAAACTACTTCACAACTCTCATAACTACACTTATAACTCTGATACAACTTCAAGTCACCTCCATGTCTTACCATCCAACCTTTGAACTTGAATTTCCTATAGTTAACTGATTTTCCATTTCAGTTAATTATTTCAAGTAATTATGAGATAATAGATTAATATTTATGGTCCAATTTATTTAAGGGAAAAGTAAATTAGACACATGTTTCTTGTTGACTTTTCAACAATATGTGCACCATTAGTATGTTTTGAATAAAAAGAATGGGTTTCAAGACCTATACCATGGCCAAGGGAGGAAATAAAAGGCCTTAGGCCCTCATTAAATCTTCTTGATCTTAATGGCCATGAACAAGGCCTCAAACCACCATACATATCCTCTCTAAGGGATATATGGAATTTTGGTTGGATATGGTCACCATTCACAAGTTTTGGGCATAATGTATAGAAAATAACATAAGGTTCTTAGGCACTATTTGAATCTTATCAAAGCTGATATTTGTGATGTAGTCCTTAAACAACCACACAAGATCTATGTAGGGTATCTTTGGAACAATTGGTACGTTTTCATAATAAGAATAGGTCTCAAGGTGTGTACCATGGCTAGGAGAGGAAATAGGTACCTTAGGTCCAGAATGAAGCTTCTTCACTTCAAGGTCTATGAATTAACGATTGAATGATCATGTAGATAATGTTTAAGGGATATTTGGCCTCCAGGTGGGATTTGGACACCATTAGTGTTTTTTCACATCACATATGGGAGTTTAGGCTTGTACCATCATCAAGGGAAGGAGAAAAGGGAATTAGGATTAAATGAACCTTATGTGCTTAGTGACCAAGATCAAGGCCTCCAATTAGGAATAATGGTCATAATGGCCTTAGGCCCTAAAAAAATATTCTCGTCATTAATGGCCATGAACAAGGCCTCAAAACACCACACAGATCCTCTTTAAGTGATCTATGGACTTTAGGTGGGATACAATCACTATTCACAAGTTTTGGACATCATGTATGGCACTTTGCATCTTACCCACGGTTAGGGAAAGAACATAATATACTTAGGCCCAATTTCAATGTTCTCGTTGATCTTTGCGATGTAGTCTTTGTACAACAACACAAGACAGTTGTAGGGGATATTTCACCTCTGTGTGGGATATTTCATGCCAATAGTACATTTTTCATAATAAGAAAGTATCGTGGACTTATGCCATGGATAGGGGAGGAAAACAAGGAACTTTGGCATAAAATAAATATTATTGAGATCAAATTCAGTGAACTAGGCCTTGAACAACCACATAGTTCCTTTTTTAGGGATTGTTGGCCTCTTCGGGAGATATGCGAGCCATTAGGAGGTTTTTTGCACCACAAATGAAGTCCAAGGTGCATCACATACCATATTTGGGGGAGGAAAACAAGGGCCTTATGCTCCAAAAAAATATTTCTCGTGCCTAATGGCAAAGACTAAGTCCTTCTATTGGGAATGTGTGCACCATTAATATGTCATGGAAAATAAGATTTTGTATCAAGAGATATACCATGGATGAGGTAGGAAAACAAGTGACCTAGGCCCTGTACAAATATTATTGATCTCAATATTTATGAACAAATCCTTGAAGCACCACACAAACCATCTCTAAGGGATCTTTGGCCTGTGGGTGGGATATGGGCACCATTCACAGGTTTTATGCATCATAGTTGGCTATCAAGGCCTCTAAGAAGGAACTTAGAGCCATTAGGAGGATATATTTGCATTCATAAGTTGCATTAGGAGGATATAGGTCACACATTCATAAGTTGCATATAGTTTAATATCATTGCATATAGTTGCATAAGTCACATATAGTTTCATAGTTGCATAAGCTGCATTGTTGCATAAAGTTGCGTAAAGTTGCATAAGTTCCATAAAGTTGCTTGAGTTGCATAAGTTTCATGTTTCATAGTTGCATGTAGTTGCATAGTTTCATATAGTTGCATATTTTCATATAGTTGCATACGAAATTGTCGCAATATAGTTTCATATAGTTGCAATATAGTTACATAAGTTGCATAAGTTGAATTGTTGCATAAAGTTGCATATAGTTTCATATTATTAGTTGCATAAAGTTGCATATATTTGCATATAAATTTCATAAAGTTGCATATAGTTGCATATTCCTCGACGCTCAGTGGAGAACTAGATTTGAGACCTATCAAAGAGTTCGAGTGGGGATCGATAGTTTGGAAATCCATGATCCTAGAATTTCACATATTTGGAAAGTGCCTTTAGTGGAAAATTTCACATATTTGGAAAGCGCCTTCTATGGAAGCACATAGTTAAGAACATGTGTTTCTTCCTAAGAGTTCACAAATTCAAATCCAAAGGGGAGTAGGGTATGTATACCTCCATACACTTTAGTGGTGAAATTTGAACAATCAATGAGGAACAATAATTGGGTTGTAGGTCTAAAGGATTGTCTCAACTATTGTGGAAATTCTAAGCATGGTTTCTCTCCAACCATCCTACATGGGAATGACAATGAAAAACATTTTCTTGCATGAGACCCCTCTCTCTTCCTCAATATATGACACATATGATACTTTTACTTGGACCAACCCAAAATTCAAAGATTGATGGGAACGTTGTAAGGATACATATGCAAGAAAAGATAGTACCCCAAGGACAATGATAAAGCTAAATCAACCAAAAATCCCCTTTCCTCTTCCCCTATTGTGGTATCATAAACCTCTTGTTTCTCCCTCAAGAAATAATTAGGGTGGATTTATATTATTGTCCATTTCCCTTTTTACAAAACCATGAACTTCTTATAAGAAATATAACCACCACATTGTATAGTCATGACCTTATGAGACCCTTTTGATAGGGCAAGGAAATGTTTCCTTGAGTCTCTATCTCGTTGAAGCCATCATCCTAAGATGTCATTAGCTACAACTCTGCCCATAGGCATGTGCACAAAGTTTCCATGTAGAAACTCTCCCCAAAGGCCTATGGAAAGATTTGTATATGCCACAACTTTGCCTACATGCCTGTGGGCAAAGTTTCCATGTGGAAACTACATGGAAAATATACTCACATTCTTCAAGGGGTAATTTAAACTATTGAAAGCATGAACAATGGCACTTGCAGGTGTGCAACCCTTAAACTTATGAAGAAGCTTGTTAGAATTTTTCACTCCCAAATAATGTTTTCTCTCAACCCTATGTAGTGTTGAATTGGAAAAAGGCATACCAACAATAAGAGGAGGATGAATTAGAAGAATAAAGAATCCCAAAGAAAACTAGGAGGAAAGAAAACAAGGCCCTTTAATTCCCTAATTAGGCTCTATATATACCTAATCACGTGTTCTAGATCCATAATTAGGCTACAAATTTCCTTAATTGGGGAAAGGAATACCATGGAGTAGACAACATGTCCAACAAAGGCACTCATTTTTTCATTTGTTGAAGGTCACTTATAGGGGCTTTATAGGGATAGATTCATGAATCTCTTGAGGGCCTACCAATCAAATGGTATCTTAAAATTAGGATCCATAAGTCGTTGCATGTGTAGCTCACAACAATAAATGGCCTCCACTTAGAACCATGTCCTTGATCATAGCATGGAAAAAATGACCTAGTAATTAGAGCCTTTGTCATGACAAGTCAACATTTCACCAAGTAATTGTCCTCTTCCAAGACAAAAAACTATCCTACATGGCATGATAATTTTGTTGTCAATGTTGTTCCATGAAAAAAAAATGAAGCAAGCACTACGTCAAATGAAGATATGTTTTCTCCCTTTTGAAGTTCAGTTTTAGGATCCTTTCAGGGACAAAGTCCTTGAAAACTATGAAGGAAATATTGATCAAACACTATGGAACAATGGAGATCCATAAGTTTTAATGTGTGTATATCATAGTGATTATGTGGTCTTTGCAAGGAACCACATGTTTCGGGTGAGCATGGTGAAAATCACGTGCTAGCTAAAGTTGGTCAAAGGCATGGTGGGTTAGTTTGTTTCGATGGAAATGGGAACTTGTAAAATGGGTTTTTGGAGTGATTATGGAAGTAAGATATGTGAGAAAGATTGTGGTCATTTTCCATGGAGATATCCAACATAGTATATCTCATTCCAAACAAGGGAAAAATATTCTCTCTTAATGGATGATACTATACCCCTTCTCTCTTTCTCTTCTCCATAAGAATGTTGGGGTTTTTCCATATGGTATTCTCATATGTTATGTTTATCATAGTTTTTCATTCATTGCATTGTTTATTAGTTGCTTCTTTATACGAGGACAAGTCCAAGAGGCCTTCATTGTTTTTTCCTTCTTCTCCTTCATCCACTCTCTTCGTTTTATCTCATTTTCATTTGGTATATATGTTAAGCGTATTTAAGTTATTTCAGCTATTTTTAAACCATCTATGTGCATTTTAAAAGGATGAGTTAGCATTTCATTAAGCATTCTATCAAGCATTTCATCAAACAATTAGCATGCACACTCAAGATATAGGAGAAAAAAGTCAAACCATTTCCTCCATCCATGTGCCTTCCTCTGGTGAAAAACTTTGTACCCTCCTCCGATCTAAAACCATGTACCCTCCTCCGGTGCAAAACTGTGTGCCCCCCTCTGGTGAAAAACTGTGTTCCCTCCTCTTGTGCAAAATTGTATGCCCTCCTCCCATGCAAATCCATGTGCCCTCCTCCTGTGTGTGTGTTCCCTCCTCTGGTGAAAATTCGTGTGCCCTAGCCTCCTCCTGTGTGCCCTCCTCTCATGTGCCTCTCCCTCCTTCTCCTAATTCTCCTGTCCACCTCTCCCTTCCACTCTGCGTGCAAATAAGTGTGCCCTAGCCTCCTCCTGTGCACATCTTTCTCCTTATCCTCCTTGATGTAGGAGCACCGCAAGGGTGTGCAAGCATAGCCAACAGTGAGCCAATGTGGAGATAAGAGACAACTGGAAAAGCATCGAGCACATTTTTTTTAAATGTTTTGAAATATTAATGAAGTCATTCAGTGGAAGCATTCTTGTATTATTGTAAAAGGACCTTGACAGATCCTCTCTCGTCCATAGTAGATAGGATCCTTTATGTGTAATGAATGTAGGTAGATAGAATTTAATGCTTAGGTTAGACAATTGTAGAGCACAAGAGGGAAACAAGATATAGACACCCTCATTGTATAGTTGTATCGTTGTTGTCAAGATGAGAGAATAGAGCATAGAGAAGAGAGAAGGGAGTTGTAGTTGAAAAACACCCATGTACACGGATTTGAATTAATAGAAATAGCTTCGATTCAAATTCATGGTGTCGTATTTGTTCTCTGTGTATGCACGATGAATGTTATGCTCATGGATGTTTACTATCTGTTATACATTTTCTTTATATGATGTGTATATGATTTCATGTTTTGTGTTTGAAGTCTGAGAGAAAGTAAGGAATGAGCTTCAATTGTTTCTCTATCTGAGCAAGAGTTTCTGCAAGGAGTGTAGTGAAATTGTTCGCAAGGAGTGCATTGAAAAAGGGTTCAGAGGTTTGTCTCTGAATGCTCAGATAGGATAGCTTTTGTTCTCATTTCCTCAGAAGTGCAGTTAGGCACAGGAGCCGTACAAACTATGCACATGCTGCGAGTAGTTTCAGGGTTTGTAAGACTTGGAGGACTGTTGAGAGATTGTTGTCGCAAGGAGTGCACAGAGTCGAGGAGGTTCAATACTTGGAAGTATTGAAGGATTGCTGCAAGGAGTGCGTGCAGGAATTTTCCCTAGAGGACTTGGATATTTTCAAGGAAGTTTAGGAGGGATAGAGTCTTCACAGTTATCGAAGAAAAACACAGAAGGTTGGTGCCTTGAAGTGTTGAAAGGAGGCGTCACAAGTTTTTGTTGCAGGTGGTTAAGTTCCATGGTAAAACACTTTGTTTAAGAGTGCAGAAGTTCTTGAAGGGAGAAGCAGATGGCCGAGATTCTCCATAGACAATTCATGAAGTCCCATGAGCTGTCAGATTGCAATGGAGCAAGGAGGTTACACGGTGCTATTATGAATCAAAAGCCCAAGGGAAGCCAGAGCCATTGATCAAGATCTACGAGGACCGTTGTATTTACCCCTGAAAGTTCATTTCAGGAATTCGTGGGTCGAAGGATTGAAGCTTCGACGTTTGGATTCGTGAAATTGCAAAGTCCAAGGTGGGCCTATGGAAGAGACGGGTGGATGCGTGTCGTCTGTTGAAAGAAGTCAATACCCCATTGACCTCTCATGTTTCGAGGATTCATGAGACAAGAGCTGGGAGTTCGACATAAAAACGCATGAAGCAGCAAGAAGTGAAAAGTGCTAGAGTTAGGCCTAGCCGGTGGTCACACGTGGAGGCCCCTGACAAGAGAAGGAGCATGCCCGTATTGGCATTTCAGGTATTGTGAGATTTGGAAGCAAGAGTTAGGAGTTTCGACTCACGAACTTGCAAGTGGCAAGTTGTGACAAGTGCTTAGGCACATTACAAGTTTGGGTCTCGGAAGGTGAAGATTTAAATATTTAGGAGGAGAAGTTGCGAAGTCGCGAACTCCAAGGTTCTGAAATCATGAGAAACAAGACCACATCGTTTGGTCAAAAGAAGGTTGGAATTGAGGCTTTGTGTTCGATCGCATGAGCTCAATTCATAAGGACCTGTGGAGAAGCATCATTTTTTGTGTGTTGGATTGCCCGAAGAGGAATCGAAGAGTCAATCCGACTCAAGGGTGGAAAGAAGAACGATCCTGTAGTAGACTACTGACCTAAGGACCAATAGGGTCTGGGTCTCCACCATATGGTATTAGAGCTTGATTCTTGCCTGTATATTTCAGGCAGGAAAAGAGAGAAGGAATTTTAGCCATGTCACCGAGGAGAAGAGACAGACAAACACCCGATCTGTCAGAGGATAGGGAGGTGTCAAGAGAAAGAGGTAGGTAGGTACCAAATCTAGAAGTGGAAAGAGATCTGCATGACATTCGTGCCAGACTCATGGCAGTGGAAATAAAACAAAGGCACAGAGATGATATTGGAGATGTCAGTGAGTCCGAAAGAGAAGATGACACTGGACATGAAGAAGAAATTACAGTAGAAGATGCAGCACATGAACGCGTGATTAGAGCTGTTGCAAGAATGAGTGCAAGAGACAAAATGGACATTCTAGTTTATGAGGGAAACTTGGATGCTGAAGAGCTTCTAGACTGGATTAGAGCTCTAGACACATATTTTGACTATGAAGATGTCGAAGAAGACAAGAAGGTCAAACATGTTGTCATCAGACTTAAAGGACATGCAACATTGTGGTGGGATGAACTACAAGTTGACAGATGCTACCAAGGTAAGCAGAAAATCAAGAGTAGGGATAGGATGATTGCGAAGATGAAAGAAAAATTGATTCCCAAAGATTACCAAATTAGTGTGTTTCGAAGGATGCAGAACTTGAGATAGAAGCTAATGACAGTAAAGGAGTACACTGAAGAGTTCTACAGACTGAACATCATAGCAGGTCATCATGAAAGTAATGATGAAAAGGTTTCCAGGTATATGAATGGCCTGAGATACAAAATTTAGGATGAGATGAGCATGATGAACATCCGAACGGTGGAAGATTCTTATCAAATGGCTCTAAAGGAGGAATAGAAGATGAGCCGAAAACAAGGTCAAAGAGGCCGAGGCAGAAGTCAAGCCAGGGGAAAATTAGTCATCCAAGATAGAAATCAGAAGCCTAAGGAATAATGGAAGAAACCTCAGATTGAGAGAGGTGGAAGCTCACAGAAAGGGCAATATGCTGGACAGAGAAAGCAATATGATGATCAGAGAGGAGAGTATGCTGATAACAACATTTTTCCTCGTACTAGATGTAGAGGAAGAGGAAGAGGTGGAGTGATAAAATGATTCACATGTGGAAAGGATGGACACAAGCTTTATGAATGTCCAGACAAGAAGAAAGAGGAAGGAGAAACTCACATTGCCAAAGCACAAAGGCAAAATGTTGAGGCAGAGGATGTTGAAGGTGAAAGATCGTTGATGATGCGAAAATCTCTTTTGACACAAGAGAAGGAGGTGGAGAGTTCATTCCAAAGAAACAGAATTTTTCGGACTGCTTGCAAAATCAAAGACTGGGTATTCAAGGTCATTGTAGACAGTGGTGGCACATATAATCTCATTTCTACAAAGCTGGTAGAAAAAATGGAGTTGGAGATGATTGATCATCCAAACCCATACATAGTTTCATGGTTGCAAAAAGGGCATCAGGTAAATGTCACTAAACAATGTTTAGTTGAGTTTAAAATAGGAGGGTATAAAGATGAAATACTTTGTGATGTTATTCCTATGGATGTTTGTCATCTATTGCTGGGAAGACTGTGGCAACATGACAGGAATGTGATTCATGATGGGAGAATGAACACATACACCCTAGAGAAAAATGGGAGAACTCACATGTTGCTTCCAATCAAAGATAAGGAGGTGAAACCTGAAGTAAGCAAGATTGTACTTCTCATGAGTAGGAAGGAACTTCTTAAGGAGGTTAATAAGAAGGAGGAACCAGAATTCATTGTGGTCAGGAAGCCAAAGATTTTTTTAACCAGCACAAGGGTAGATGATTTACCGGAAGATGTTCAGAAACTGCTGGAAGAGTTCGCTGACATAGTAGTGGATGAACTACCTCATTCATTGCCACCAATTAGAAGTGTGAGTGATCACATTGACCTCATACCAGGAGCTAGTATTCCAAACAAAGCTGTGTACAGATTAACAGTGCAGCAGAATGAAGAGGTAAAAAGACAAGTCCAACATTTGTTGGACAAAGGTTTGGTCAGAGAAAGATTTAGTCCGTGTGCTGTTCTGACAGTACTTAGTCCGAAGAAAGACGGAGGCTGGAGGATGTATACAGACTCAAGAGCAATTAAAAAGATTACCATCAGGTACAGATTTCCATTGCCAAGGATGGATGATCTGATGGATTGTTTGAGTGGGGCCAAATTTTTTTTGAAGATTGATTTGAAAATTCGATATCACCATATTCGTATGAGAGAAGGTGACGAATGGAATATAGCATTCAAAACCAATGAAGGCTTATACGAATGGCTTGTCATGCCGTTTGGATTAACAAATGCACCAAGTACTTTCATGAGGTTGATGAATGAAGTCCTGAAGGAGTTCATCAGAAAATTTGTCATTGTGTATCTGGATGACATACTGATTTTCAGTAAAACAAAGGCAGAGCATCTGAAACATTTGGCTATAGTGATGCAGAGGTTACAGTAAGAGAATTTGATGATAAACATGAAGAAATCCTCGTTCATGAAGATAGCTCATTTATTTGGGGTTTGTTATTTCTGCAGAGAAGTTGAGAATGGTTCCAGATAAGGTGGAGGTAATCAAGAATTGGCCATCACCAAAGAGTATATTTGAGGTGAGAAGTTTTCATGGATTGGCTAGTTTCTTCCAGGAGTTCATTAGGAATTTTAGTGGAATTAGTGCACCAATGATGGACATAGTGAAGAAGAGACACAAGTCTTTTCACTGAATGGAAGAGGCTGAGAAAAACTTCAATTTACAGAAAAGAAAAATTATAGAACAACCAATTCTGGTGTTGCCTGAATTCCAAAAGACATTTCAAGTAAAATGTGATGCAAGTGGATTTGCAATAGGGGTGATCTTGAGTCAAGAACACAGGCTGATAGCATACTTCAGTGAGAAGTTGAATGAAGCGAAGGTGAAATACTCCACATATGGCAAGGAGTTCTATGTTATTATTTAGGCATTGAAGAAATGGAGACATTACTTAATTCCTAAGGAGTTTGTCTTGTATAGTGATAATCATGCATTGCAATTTGTGACTCAACAAGAGAAGTTGAATCAAAGACATGTTAAATGGGTTGAATATATGCAAAATTTCACTTTTGTGATTAGACATATTTCTTGAACTGCTAACAATGGTGTTGATGCTTTGAGCAGGAAATGTTTTCTATTGCAGGAGTTCAAAGTCAAAACATTGGTTTTTGATGATCTCAGGGACATGTACAGAGATGATATACATTTTGAAGAGGTGTATGAAGTAGCTGAGAGTCCAATTCTCAGGGATAGAAGCCAATGGATAGAATACATGATCTAGGAAGGATTATTATTTAAAGGTAATCAACTTTGTATTCCAAAATGCTCCATGAGGGAGAATTTGTTGAAGGAGAAACATAGTGGAGGATTGGCCAGACATTTCGGTCATGACAAGACATTCAAAAAGTTGAATGAGTCATATTTTTGGCCAGGAATGTGAGCAGACATCAAAAGATTTGTGGACCAAGAATTTTTCAACATTCAAAAGGAAAGAGGCAGAATGCAGGTTTTTATCAACCATTACCCATACCTGAGAGGTCGTGGGATGCAGTCAGCATGAACTTCATATTGGGGTTGCCAAGAACACAAAGAGGGTTTGACTCAATCTTTGTGGTGGTGGATAGATTTTACAAAATGGTACATTTCATTCCATGTCAGAAAACCAGTGAAACAACTCACATTGTGAACCTGTTTTTCAAAGAAGTTATTCGACTTCACGGCTTACCAAAGAGCATAGTTTTGGATCGAGACAAAAAGTTCTTAGGACACTTCTGGAGAACCTTATGGAAGAAGCTGGGAACAAACTTGTTGTTTTTTTCAACTTATAATCCTCAGATGGATGGACAGACAGAAGTCATGAATAGAAGCTTGGGAGACTTGCTCAGGAGCTTGGTGATAGAACACCACAGCCAGTGGGACAACATATTTCCATAAGAGGAGTTTTCTTATAACAACTTGCTTAATAGGAGCATAGGACAGAGTCTGTTTCACATTGTTTATGACATGCAGCCAAGAGGAATTTCTGAGCTGAGGGATTCAGAACAGATTGCGACTAGGAGCGCTAGTGCAGAAGATTTCACAGAGGCGATGAAGAAACTTCACAACCAGGTGAAGGAACGATTGTAGAGTTTGAACCAAGAATATAAGCAAAGAGAAGATTAACACAGGAGACAACTTCAATTTGAAGTTGTTGATTTGATCATTGCACATTTTAGAAAGGAAAGGTTCTCGAGTGGAACATATAATAAACTGAAGATGAAGAAAATTGGACCATGTAAGGTCTTGAAGAAATTTGGGGTGAATGCATATGAGATTGAATTACCCAATGGGATCGGAATTTCTCCGATATTCAATGTCTCAAATTTGTACCCTTATAAAGTTGAGGAAGTAGGGACATGTAATGAACAGCCAGGGGTTTAGTGGACAAAACAAATGCCAGTTGCAGAAAATTCGCATATGGAGCACATACTGGATAGAAGAGTTGGTAAGAGGACCAGGCGAAAGCAATACTTTGAATACTTGGTCAAGTGGAAGGGCCATCCAGTTGAAGATGGCAGCTGGGAGAATGAAGTAGAAATCCAGAAGCATGGAAAGACCATGCACAAGCTCTTGGACATGAGCCCATGAAAATTTTCAAGCGAGGGAGTATGATGCAGGAGCATCGCAAGGGCATGCAAGCATAACCAACAGTGAGCCAGGGCAGAGATAAGTGACAACTGGAAAAGCACCGAGCACATTTTTTGAAATTTTTTTGAAATATTAATGACCTGGAGTAGTTTTAGGGCTGGTAAGACCTGGAGGACTATTGAGAGACTGTTTTCACAGGGAGTGCATAGAGTCGAGGAGGTTCAATACTTGGAAGTATTGAAGGGTTGCCGCATTGAGTGCGTGCATAAATTTTCCCCAGAGGACTTGAAGATTTTCAAGCAAGTTCAGGAGGGATAGAGTCTTCACAATTATTGAAGAAAAGCACAGAAGGTTGGTGCCTTCAAGCGTTGAAAGGAGGCATCACAAGTTTTTGTTGTAGGTGGTTAAGTTCCATGGTAAAACACTTTGTTTAAGAGTGCAAAATTTCTTGAAGGGAGAAGTAGACGGTCGAGATTTTCCATAGAGAATTCATGAAGTCTCGCGAGACGTCAGATCATAGAGGAGCAAGGAGGTTTCAGGGTGCTTTTTTGAAGCACAATACCAAGGGAAACCAAAGTCATTGATAAAGATCACACACAGAGGACGCTGAGGAGAGAAGGAGTGTGCCCGTATCGACATTTACGGTATTGCTAGATTTGGAAGGAAGAGTTAGGAGTTTCGGCTCACGAACTCGTGAGTGGCAAGTTGTGAAAAGTGATTAGGCACATCAGAGGTTCGGGTCTCAGAAGGTGAAGAGTTGAAGATTTAGGAGGAGAAGTTGCGAAGTCCTGAACTTCAAGGTTCTGAAATCGCAAGAAACATAGCCACATCGTTTGGTCAAAAGAAGGCTGGAATTGAGGCTTCGTGTCCGATTGCATGAGATCAATTCATAAGGACCTATGGAGAAGCATCATTTTGTGTGTGTTGGATTCCCCAAAGAGGAATAAAAGAGTCAATCTGACTCAAGGGCGGAAAGAAGAGCGATCCTGTAGCGGACTGCCGACCCAAGGGTCGATAGGGTCTGCGTCTGCACCATCTGGTATCAGAGCCTGATTCTTGCTTGAATATTTCAGGCAGGAAAAGTGAGAAGGAATTTTATCCATGCTGCTGAGAAGAAGAGACAGACAAACACTCGATCTTCTAGAAGATAGGGAGGTCTCAAGAGAAAGAGGTAGGTAGGTACCGAATCCAGAAGTGGGAAGAGATCTACATGACATTCATGCCATACTCGTGGACGTGGAAATAAAACAAAGGTGCATAGCTGATATTGGAGATGTCAGTGAGTCTGAAAGCGAATATGACGTTTGATAGGAAGAAGAAATTACAGTGGAAGATGCATCACATGAACGCTTGATTAGAGTTGTTGCAAGAATGAGTGCAAGAAACAAAATGGACATTCCAGTTTATGAGGGAAACTTGGATGTTGAAGAGCTTCTAGACTGGATTAGAGCTATGGACACATATTTTGACTATGAATATGTCGAAGAAGACAAGAAGGTCAAACATGCTGTCACAAGACTTAAAGGACATCCAACATTGTGGTGGGATGAACTACAAGATGACAGACGCTTCCAAGGTAAGCAGAAAATCAAGAGTTGGGATAGGATGATTGAAAAGATGAAAGCAAAATTCATTCTCAGAGATTACCAAATTACTCTATTTCGAAGGATGCAGAACCTGAGACAAAAGATAATGATAGTAAAGGAGCACACTAAAGAGTTCTACAGACTAAACATTAGAGCAGGTCATTGTGAAAGTAATGATGAAAAGGTTGCCAGGTATATGAATGACCTGAGATACAAAATTCAGGATGAGATGAGCATGATGACCATCCGAATGGTGGAATATTCTTATCAAATGGCTCTAAAGGCAGAAGAGAATCTGAGCCGAAAACAAGGTCAAAGAGGCTGAGGCAGAAGTCAAGCCAGGGGAAAATCAGTCGTCCAAGATAGAAATTAGAAGCCTAAGGAAGAATGGAAGAAACCTACGATTGAGAGAGGTGGAAGCTCATAGAAAGGGCAATATGATGGACAAAGAAGGAAATATACTGATCAAAGAGGAGAGTATGTTGATAACAACATTTTTCCTCGTACTAGAGGTAGAGGAAGAGGAAGAGGTGGAGTGATAAAATGCTTCACATGTGGAAAGGATGGACACAACTCTTATGACTGTCTAGACAAGAATAAAGAGGAAGGAGAAACTCACATTGATGAAGAACAAAGGTGAAATGTTGAGGCAGAGGATGATGAAGGTGGAAGATCATTGATGATGCAAAAAGCTCTTTTGACACCAGAGAAGGAGGTGGAGAGTTCAGTCCAAAGAANGCAAAACCAAAGACTGGGTATGCAAGGTCATTGTAGATAGTGGTAGCACAGATAATCTCGTTTCTACAGAGATGGTAGAAAAACTCGAGCTGGAAATGATTGATCATCCAAGCCCATACAGAGTTTCATGGTTGCAAAAAGAACATCAGGTAAATGTCACTAAAGAATGTTTAGTTGAGTTTAAAATAGGAGGGTATAAAGATGAAATACTCTGTGATGTTATTCCTATGAATGTTTGTCATCTATTTCTTTGAAGATCGTGGCAATATGATGGGAATGTGATTCATGACGAGAGAATGAACACATACACCCCAGAGAAAAATGGGAGAACTCACATGTTGCTTCCAATCAAAGATAAGGAGGTGAAACCTGAAGCAAGCAACATTGTACTTCTCATGAGTGGGAAGGAATTTCTTAAGGAGGTTAAGAAGAAGGAGGAACTGCGATTCATTGTGGTCAGGAAGCCAAATATTGTTCTAACCAGCACAAGGGTAGATGATTTACCGGAAGAGGTTCAGGAACTGCTGGAAGAGTTCGCTGACATAGTAGTGGATGAACTACCTCGTTCATTGCCATTAATTAGAAGTGTGAGTCATCACATTGACCTCATACCAGGAGCTAGTTTTCCAAACAAAGCAGGATACGGATTAATGCCTCAGGAGAATGAAGAGGTCAAAAGACAAGTCCAGGATTTGTTGGACAAAGGTTTGGTTAGAGAAAGCTTGAGTCCGTGTGTTGTTCCGATAGTACTCATTCCGAAGAAAGACGAAGGATGGAGGATGTGTACAGACTCAAGAGAAATTAACAAGATTACCATCAAGTACAGATTTTCGTTGCCAAGGATGGATGATCTGATGGATTGTTTGAGTGGGGCCAAATTTTTTTCGAAGATTGATTTGAAAAGTGGATATCACTAGATTCATATGAGAGAAGGTGACAAATGGAAGACAACATTCAAAACCAATGAAGGGTTACACGAATGGCTTGTCATGTCGTTTGGGTTAACAAACACACCAAGTACTTTCATGAGGTTGATGAATGAAGTCTTGAAGGATTTCATCGGAAAATTTGCCATTTTGTGTCTGGATGACATACTGGTTTTTAGTAAAACAAAGGTAGAGCAATTGAAACAGTTGGTTATAGTGATGCAGAGGTTACACCAAGAGAAGCTGTTGATAAACATGAAGAAATCCTCGTTCATGAAGACAGAGCTCATTTATTTGGGGTTTGTTATTTCTATAGACAAGTTGAGAATGGATCCAAATAAGGTGGAGGTAATCAAGAATTGGCCATCACCAAAGAGTATATTTGAGTTGAGAAGTTTTCATGGATTGGCTAGTTTCTACCGAACATTCATCAGAAATTTCAATGGAATTATTGCACCAATGATGGACAAAGTGAAGAAGAGACACAAGTCTTTTCACTAGATGGAAGAGGCTGAGAAAAGCTTCAATTTGATGAAAAGGAAAATTACGGAACAACCAATTCTGGTGTTGCTTGATTTCCAAAAGACATTTCAAGTAAAATGTGATGCAAGTGGATTTGCAATAGGGGTAGTCTTGAGTCAAGAAGACAGGCCGATAGCATACTTCAGCGAGAAGCTGAATGAAACAAAAGTGAAATACTCCACATATGACAAGGAGTTCTATGTTATTATTCAGACATTGAAGAAATGGAGACATTACTTAATTCCTAAGGAGTTTGTCTTGTATAGTGATAATCATGCATTGCAATTTGTGACTCAACAGGAGAAGTTGAATCAAAGACATGTTAAATGGGTTGAATGTATGCAAAATTTCACTTTTGTGATTAAACATATTTCTTGAACTGCTAACAAGGTTTTTGATGCTTTGAGGAAGAAATGTTTGCTATTGCAGGAGTTCAGAGTCAAAACATTGGGTTTTGATGATCTGAGGGACATGTACAGAGATGATCCAGATCTTGAGGAGGTTTATGAAGCACCTGAGAGTCCAATTATCAGGGATAGAAGACAATGGACAGAATACATGATCCAAGAAGGATTATTGTTTAAAGGTAATCAAATTTGTATTCCAAAATGCTCCATGAGGGAGAATTTGCTGAAGAAGAAACATAGTGGAGGATTGGCTGGAAATTTCGGTCATGATAAGACGTTCACAAAGTTGAATGATTCATATTTTTGGCCTGGAATGCGAGAAAGCATCAAAAGATTCATCGACAGATGTAGAATTTGTCAGCATTCAAAAGGAAAGAGGCAGAATGTAGGTTTTAATCAACCATTACCCATGCCTGAGAGGTCGTGGGATGCAGTCAGCATGGACTTCATATTAGGGTTGCCAAGAACACAAAGAGGGTTTGACTCAATATTTGTGGTGGTGGATAGATTTTCCAAAATGGCACATTTCATTCCATGTCCGAAAACCAGTGACGCAACTCACATTGCGAACCTATTTTTCAAAGAAGTCACTCGAATTCATGGCTTACCAAAGAGAATAGTTTCGGATCGAGACACAAAGTTCGTAGGACACTTCTAAAGAACCTTATGGAAGAAGCTGGGAACAAACTTGTCGTTTAGTTCATATTATCATCCTCGGACGGATGGATAGACAGAAGTCGCGAACAAGAGTTTGCGAGACTTGCTGAGGAGCTTGGTGATAGAACACCACAGCCAGTGGGACAACATATTACCACAGGCGGAGTTTGCTTATAACAACTAACTTAATAGGAGAACAGGACAAAGTCCATTTCACATTGTATATGACATGTAGCCCAGAGGAATTTCTAAGCTGAGGGATTCCGAATAGATTGCGACTAGGAGTGCTAGTGCAAAAGATTTCACAGAGGCGATGAAGAAACTTCACAGCCAGATGAAGGAACGATTGCAGAGTTCGAACCAAGAATATAAGCAAAGAGCAGATCAACACACGAGAAAACTTCAATTTCAAGTTGGTGATTTGATCCTTGCACATTTGAGAAAGGAAAGGTTCCCGAGTGGAACATATAATAAACTAATGATGAAGAAAATTGGACCATGTAAGGTCTTGAAGAAATTTGGGCCAAATGCATATGAGATTGAATTACCCGATGGGATCAGAATTTCTTCGATATTCAATGTCTTGGATATGTACCCTTATAAAGACGAGGAAGCATGGACAGTTTATCAACAACTAGAGGTTCAA
Source organism: Picea sitchensis (assembly GCA_010110895.2). NCBI lineage: Eukaryota > Viridiplantae > Streptophyta > Pinopsida > Pinales > Pinaceae > Picea > Picea sitchensis. The sequence continues at coordinate 74,226 of SNQJ01S0014849.1, forward strand.
TGGACAAAACAAATGCCAGTTGCAGAAAAGCCGCAGATGGAGCGCATACTGGACAAAAGACTTGGTAAGAGGACGAGGCAAAAGCAATATTTTGAATACTTCGTCAAGTGGAAGGGCCATCTAGTTGAAGATGCCAGTTGGGAGAATGAAGTAGAAATCCAGAAGCGTGGGCAGACCGTCCATGAGCTCATGGATAGGAGCCCATGAAAATTTTCAAAAGAGGGAGTATGATGCAGGAGCATCGCAAGGGTGTGCAAGCATAGCCAACAACGAACCAACACGAAGATACGAGACAACAAGAAAAGCACCGAGCACATTTTTAAAAAATGTTTTGAAATATTAATGAAGTCATTAAGTGGAGGCATGCTTGTATTATTGTAAAAGGACCTTAAGCGATCCGCTCTCGTCCATAGTAGATAGGAGCCTTTATGTGTAATGAATGTAGGTAGATAGAATTTAATGCTTAGGTTAGACAATTTTAGAGCGCAAGAGGGAAACACGATATAGACACCCTCATTGTATAGTTGTATCATTGTTGTCAAGATGAGAGCATAGAGCATAGAGAAGAGAGCATAGAGCTGTAGTTGAAAAACACCCATGTACAGAGATTTGAATTAATAGAAAGAGCTTCGATTCAAATTCATGGTGTCCTATTTGTTCTCTGTGTATGCATGTTGAATGTTATGTTCATGGATGTTTACTTTCTGTTATACATTTGATTTATATGTTGTGTATATGGTTTCATGCTTTGTGTATGAAGTCTGATAGAAAGTAATGAATGAGTTTAAATTATTTCTCTATCTCAGCAAGAGTTCTTGCAAGGAGTGCAGTGAAATTGTCTGCAAGGAGTGCGTTGACAAAGGGTTCATAGGTTTGTCTTTGAAAGATCAGATAGGATATATTTTGTTCTCATTTCCTTAGAAGTTCAGTTAGGCACAGGAGCCGTGCAAAGTGTGTGTAGGCCGAGAGTAGTTTCAGGGTTTGTAAAACCTGGAGGAATGTTGAGAGATTGTTATCACAGGGAGTGCACAGAGTCGAGGAGGTTCAATACTTGGAAGTATTGAAGGGTTGACACAAGGAGTGCGTGCAGGAATTTTCCCCAGAGGACTTGCATATTTTCAAGCAAGTTCATGAGTGATAGAGTCTTCACAGTTATCGAAGTAAAGAACATAAGTTTGGTGCCTTGAAGTGCTGAAAGGAGGCATCACAACTTTTTGTTGCAGGTGGTTAAGTTTCGTGGTAAAACACTTTATTTAAGAGTGCATAATTTCTTGAAGGGAGAAGCAGATGGTTGAGATTATCCATAGAGAATTTGTGAAGTCCCACGAGCCGTCAGATTGCAGAGGAGGAAGGAGGTTATAGGATGTTATTCTGAAGCACAAGCCCAAGGGAAACCAGAGTCGTTGATCAAGATCAACGAGGACCGTTGGATCTACCAATGAAAGTTCATTTTGGGAATTCATGGGTCGAAGGACCGAAGCTTCTACATTTGGATTCACGAAATTGTGAAGTCTGAGGTGGGCCTATGGAAGAGACATGTGGACACATGTCGTCTGTTGAAAGAAGTCAATACCCCATTGACCTCTTGTGTTTCGGGGATTCGCGAGACAAGAGCTGGGAGTTTGACATCGAAACTCATGAAGCGGCGAGAAGTGAAAAGTGCTAGAGTTAGGCCTAGTTGGTGGTCAAGTGTAGAGGGCACTGACAAGAGAAGGGGTGTGCTCGTATCATCATTTTGGGTATCACGAGATTTGGAAGCAAGAGCTAGGAGTTTCGACTCACGAACTTGCGAGTGGCGAGTTGTGACAAGTGCTTAGGCACATCGGAGGTTCGGGTCTCAGAAGGTGAAGAGTTGATGATTTAGGAGGAGAAGTTGCGAAGTTGTGAACTATGAGGTTCCAAAATCATGAGAAACACAACCACATCGTTTGGTCAAAAGAAGGCTAGAATTGAGGCTTCATGTTCGATCGCGTGAGCTCAATTCGTAAGGACCTATGGAGAAGCATCATTTTGTGTGTGTTGGATTCCCCAAAGAGGAATCGAAGAGTCAATCCAACTCAATGGCGGAAAGAAGAGCAATCCTATAGCGAACTGCTGACTTGAGGGATGATAGGGTCTACGTCTGCACCATATGGTATCAGAGCCTGATTCTTGCTTGTATATTTCAGGCAGGAAAAGCATGAAGGAATTTTAGCCATGCCGCCAAGGAGAAGAGACAGACAAACACCTGATTCGCCATAGGATAGGGAGGTGTCAGGAGAAAGAGGTAGGCAGGTACCGAATCCAGAAGTGGAAAGAGATCTGCTTGACATTCACACCAGACTCATGGACGTGGAAATAAAACAAAGGCCCAGAGCTGATATTGGAGATGTCAGTGAGCCCGAAAGCAAAGATGACGCTGGACATGAAGAAGAAATTACAACAGAAGATGCAACACATGAATGCTTGATTAGAGCTATTGCAAGAATGAGTGCAAAAGCCAAAATGGACATTCCAGTTTATGAGGGAAACTTGGATGCTAAAGAGCTTCTAGACTGGATTAGAGCTCTAGACACATATTTTGACTATGAAGATGTCGAAGAATACAAGAAGGTCAAACATGTTGTCATGAGACTTAAAGGACATACAAAATTGTGGTGGGATGAACTACAAGCTGACAGACGCTGCCAAGGTAAGAAGAAAATCAAAAGTTGGGATAGGCTGATTGCAAAGGTGAAAGTGAAATTCATTCCCAGAGATTACCAAATTACTCTATTTTAAAGGACGAAGAACTTGAGATAGAAGCTAATGACAGTAAAGGAGTACACTGAAGAGTTCTACAGACTGAACATCAGAGCAGGTCATCGTGGAAGTAATGATGAAAAGGTTGCCAGGTATATAAATGGCCTGAGATACAAAATTCAAGATGAGATGAGCATGATGACCATCTAAATGGTGGAAGATGCTTATCAAATGGCTCTAAAGGCGGAAAAGAAGATGAGCCAAAAACAGGGTCAAAGAGGCCGAGGCAGAAGTCAGGCCAGGGGAAAATCAGTCGTCCAAGATAGAAATTAGAAGCCTAAGGAAGAATGGAAGAAACCTCAGATTGAGAGAGGTGGAAGCTCACAGAAAGGGAAATATGTTGGACAGAGAAGGCAATATGCTGATCAGAGAGGAGAGTATGCTAATAACAACAATTTTTATCGTACTAGAGGTAGAGGAAGAGGAAGAGGTGAAGTGATAAAATGATTCACATGTGTAAAGGATGGACACAAGTCTTATGAATGTCCAGACAAGAAGAAAGAGGAAGGAGAAACTCACATTGCCGAAGCACAAAGGCAAAATGTTGAGGAAGAGGATGCTGAAGGTGGAAGATCGTTGATGATACGAAAAGATCTTTTGACACCAGAGAAGGAAGTGGAGAGCTCATTCCAAAGAAACATACTTTTTTGGATGGCTTGCAAAACCAAAGACTGGGTATGAAAGGTCATTGTAGATAGTGGTAGCACAGATAATCTCATTTTTACAGAGATGGTAGAAAAACTAGAGTTAGAGACGATTGATCATCCAAGCCCATACAGAGTTTCATGGT
>SNQJ01S0014850.1:8874-19294 GCA_010110895.2 Picea sitchensis
TTTAAATTGAGTATACCTCGCATCTATTATCTTCGATTAATTTATTCTTACATTTATATTGTTAATACCACTTATTATTATATTATTTCCTTTTAATTACATAGTGGGCCCATTCCATTATTATGGTCACATTACATTCATTATCCCCTTGGGTACCTCCCTAGATACCCCACATTATCCTCCCTAGGTACATTACATTTCATCCCCCTTCACATGTTTCATTCTTGAAACATGGGAAGAAACCATATGGTATGACCTATTAAGTAATGTAGCCAACTATTGCCATGTATGAGCATCCATCCATCTTAGTGAAATGTGGACATGCAAATGTGGCCTTTCCTTGATCTTGATTATGGTTTATTCTTGGGATCCATGTTTTCACCATGCTATTCTAACATCTCCATGCATTGTTTTTAGTCTTACATGTACCTCCATGTTGATTTCCTTTGTGGTTAACTGTAGATCCATAGTAAATTTTTTGTCGATCATGCCCTTGCCTTGATGAATGTTGTTTCTCTAAGTGGCGGGGGTGAGGATATACAACAACCTTAGACATCGATTCTTCTTTCTTTTCCTCTTCAACATGTATTTCCTTAGCTTATTCTTCCTATTTATTACCTTCTTAGGGATTTTCTTTAGGTGCTTCTTTAGACTCTTCTTATGATTCCACCTTGATAGAAATAAACCCTTGAACATACAAGATACCAAAACATTGTGGTAAAATTTGATAGATATAAAAGAGAATAAACCATAAAACTTTGGAATTAAACCCTTAGACTTCAAAGATACCAAAATATTCACCATGAACAACATAAGAATATAAAGAGAAGAACCCTTAAGGTAGGGCAACACCATCTTTATGGAAGGAATCACACCACAAGTCATGCTTGCTACAAAATGATACAATCCAACACACCACTAATACAAGGATATTCATGTATATTTATAATTTCTCATGAGTATTCCTAGGGGTTTATGCAAAATACTCTTTATTATTATATTATTTCATTTTAATTACATAGTGAGCATATTCTATTATTAGGGCCACATTATATTCATTATTCCCTTGTGTACCTCCCTAAGTACCCCATATTATCCTCCATAGGTACATTATATTCCATCCCCCTTGTCATGTTTCATCCTTGAAAAATGAGAATAATCCATATAATATGATATATTAAGCAATGCAGTCAACTGATATAATGCATGAAAATCCATCCATCCTATTGAAATGTGGACATGGGGTCCAAATGTGGCTTTTCCTTGATCTCGATTTTGGTTTCTTCTTGGGATCCACGTCTTCACCGTGCTACTCTGATATCTCCATGCATTTATTTTAGTCCTCCATGTGTCACCATACTAGTTGCCTCTCTGGTTCCACGTTAATCCATAGTAAGTTTTCTAATACTCGTGCCCTTTCCTTGATGATTGTTGTTTCTCTATGTGGCGTGGGTGGCGATATACAACAACCTTAGCTATCGGTTCTTCTTTCATTGACTCTTCGACATGTGGTTTCTTAGATTCTTCTTCCTTTTTATTCCCTTCCTTTGAATTTTCTTCAAGTTCTTCTGTAGGCGCTTCTTCTTATCAACTTCAGGCTCTTTATCTAATGCATCGTTAGGTACTACAGTTTGTTTCCTTGCAAGGACTTCTTCAGGTGCCTCCTTGGGCCATAATTCCTGCTTAGTAAGAAATATATCCTGCTATGTAATTTTATTTTTCTTGTACCACAACTTCAATAACTTATTTTGCACATTGATATTAATTGTATTAACTGAGTCCAAACAAGGATATCCCCAAACAATATCCACATCATCCATATATAAAGCATGGAAATCGGAATGCAATGCATATTTATCCTTGGTAATCTTCAAAGTTTTAAAAATTCGAATATTTTCACCCTCAACCTATGTGTGTTGAATATTCTTTGTGGGAAATTGCTATCTTTTAGCCAAGTTAACATTAATGAAAATATGTTTGCAACTAGGGTTAATTGAAATAATGACCTTCACTTGTTGAATACATCCATGGAGTTATAATAAGAAGTTGTCAAATGAAAATAAATCCATATTGCTCTTCTTATCCTTCTTCACAACATGAAACCACCTATCTAATTTATTTATTTTTAGTTTTTTTAGTTTTTTTTTAAATTAATTTTTTAATATTCTTCATTGGAAAGTGCCTTCCTCTTGTCATGGCTAAGTGAATTCCCCCAAAATTTCACATCACCTTTAAAATCCATGCATGCCCACAACTTATTCTTCAATACTAGGGCCATCATCTTTTCCATTAAAACACATCTTGCCAAAAATTGAACTAGGGTTTCAAAGAGAATCACTTACTTTTCCATGAAGATCCTTTATGTAGTTAGGGTTTGAGGCCGAAAATGTAAAAATATCGTAACTTTGGTTATACTTCTCTAATGGGATATTATGACCTCAATTATAAATTACATAGCTTCTCTAGATCTACTAGCACTGGTTTGGTTGAAATTTGTGCACTCTATCAAAATATATCCAATCTGCAAAATTCACGGTCATCACTAAAAAACCCTTAAAAAGGGTTAATTTTAAATCAATGATATATCCACTTCCCAAACTCCATTTTGGAAAAAATAAAATCATAATTGGGTATTTTTTCAAGAGGAATTCAGATATATAGTTGTTTTCTTTAAATTATGCACAGAAAGTTTCAAATTAGAGTGTCAACTAGGATCAAATAAGAAATCTACCTTACTTAGTTTCATGTAGATCTTGATGCAGAATGACTTTGTCAACTCCTTCTCTTCTTTGTGATTGCAACCAACCAATTCTACTTACTTTTGAAGAGTAGTACAACTAATATTCCCTTCTAGTTCTAAGGTACTATCCACCCTCTCCTCTGCATCTACATTTATCAAAGTCTTCTTCTTCTTCCTCTTCTAAAAGTGCTTGGGGTTCTTCTCAAGGTACAATTTCCAAGCATGTTCCTCAATGTGTCCCTTTTTCTCACAAGCCTTACATTGCTTCACAAAAGGGGTTTTTCTTGTATTCCTACCATAATATTGTTTTTGATCCGCTTCTTCTTCTTCCTTTTTCTCTAATTCTCTTGTGATTTTGTTTTCATGTGTGTGTTGAACTATTGCTTCCTCTTATCTCCTTCAATATATTGTTCTTGAACAGTTGCTTCATAAATTATCCAAGGCTTAAATATCATCAATTTTTGTTGGAATTGAGGAGGTAATGCTTCCAAATAATTTATCAACATGTCTAGAAATTTTAGAGAGACACCCAGTTGTATAGCTCTTTCCTTGAATTTTGTAGTGAACTCTTGGACCAACTACCCCTAACTTTTATTGAAGTAGTGCCACACAATATATTGGTGCTCCTTGTGTCCAATTGTATATAATTGGGATTTGATCATGTCCTTGAACACCTCCCAATTAGTCATCGTTGGATAATTTTCTAGTAATCTAGTTGTTGCATCGCTCTCCCACCATGCCAAAGCATGGCCTTCATGCTTTAATATGGAAAATGCAATCCTCTACTTTTCAGTGACTTCATGTACACTAAAGTACACCTCATTATGTTGTATTCATCGGTTTAGATTGATAGAATCAACTTCTCCAAAATAGATGTCCACCTTGGCCTCTAAACAAAAAGGCACGTGCATTTTTCTATAGTTGCATTCTTCCATCTTTATCTCGGTCTTGAGTTCTAACTCTAGTTTCTCCTTTCTCTTTAACTCTTCAGGTTTAATCTTGTTTTCTTCATGTTCAATCTCTATTGAAGGTGCTCCCATTCCCTTCGCTACTAGCAGTTGCATTACCATCATTGTAAGTGTGACAATGCTCTTCTATAACCGATCCAACCTAACCATGGATCTCCTTCTTCATCTTCTCCATGATGACCCCCTATCATTGTTGATCCTCTATTTCTCTAAAGCCCTGGAAACAGTTCTTGTCCACTTCTCCTATAATCATTGAGGGTGCTTACCATACAAGTCTCACCAAGTAAATTTGAACTTGGGCTCTGATACCATATGATCTGTTAGCGATAATTCTTGTCTTGGGCTCGAGAGCATTCGGGTATGCAAGTTACACGAGGAGCGCCCGAGCGCAGCATGGAAAAATCTCGTTTTACGGCTTCCAATCAAATGAGCGGGTGAAATTACGTTGTCAACGGCTCGGATTCATCCATAAGAACGGATCAACGGTCATCGGGATATCGGGGCTACCAAGTTAACCGATATATAGTTTCAAAGAAAGCACCTATATTTCAAGACTAAATCTGGGTCGTCCGATCCAGGGACGCGTGGCGCAAGATCTAGTCACATCGGCATATTGACATTCGGGAATTCGAAGGGTAAAAGTCCCTCGTCATCTCACATCTCAAAACCCCGAACCCCGAAACGCCGATAAGCGCCTTTGAAGCTAGGCCTATGGTCCTAGCACCTGGTCACGTCAAGCGAGCCTGGTAATGGAGGACACGCGACGCAATAGCTGAGCCACGAGTGGGTCCATTCGGGATTTTCACGTTGGAAGCACTGAGGTCCTCTCAGCCGTCCATCCATCGATGAAACTCGGGCGCATTGGACTTAAAGGGGGGTAAAATTCAAAGGAATGGGTTAAAAACCCACTTGTCCTAAGTTCGAGATGAAAATGTGTCCGTGTTTAAATAGAAATCAGATCTGGACGGCAGGGGTTAGAGCGCCCAAATCAACGACACACATTGGATTCCGGAGCCCCCCCGCCTTTCTACCTTTAAGCGGAGGGGGGGGTCTGGAATCGGGGACGCATCTCTCTGACGGCTATGATTAGAGCGCCCAGATCAACGATGCACATTGGATTCCGGAGTCCCCCCGCCTTTCTACCTTTAAGCGGAGGGGGGGGGGTCCAGAATCGGGGACGCATCTCTCTGACGACTGTGATTCCAGAGCCTTCTGTCTTTCTGCGTTTAACCAACATGGGCCCCTTTCCTGTCGTGTCATCTTTTGTACCATCCTTCCCCTCGCCATCTGTTCTCCTCCTGGCCGTGCGATGAGGTTCCCTCCCTTTATCCCTTCCTCATCCTCCTACATCTGTCCACCTTCCCTCTTCTGGTCCATGTGGTCCCTCCCCCCATCTCATCATCCACTCACCTTTCGAGCCTCCTCGTCCCCTGCCATGTGTCTCGCTCCCTTCCATGACAGCCTTTCGCTACCGCACCCATCCTTAGACCCTCTTATCTTCTACCACCTCATCACCTCTCATCTCACCCTCACAGTGTTGACACCATCACCTCCCTTTCCCCTTCCACGTCAAGCGTGCCAGTTCGTCCATGCCTTATCCATTAGACTGTCCAACTGCTCCAGGTGGCAGCGCGAGGGGTCTTCCACGTCCCAGAGGGCGGAGTTGACCGAGGTCGTTCCCAATCCCAAGGAAGCAGTTATTATTGCCGTGAAGGTGGTTGAACATCGTCTTCTTCCATAAATAGAAGGCCAGGAAAGGACCAAGTGTACAAGCAGACTGATAGTCCTTCCTGACAGAGATTGTGTCTGTCAAACCACTGCAGGACAGTCAGGAGTCCCATTGCGTCTGTCATAAGTGCACGATCATCCAGAGTCTGCATGCGCAGACTGTCAGAAGACATGCAGACGCAAATTTTTTAATGCAGCTTCTCGTTTCCGCTGCTGTTGTTTTGTTTTGGCTATATGTAGGCATTTTTTCCATTTTGTAAAGAATCGATGGTAGAGCAGAGCTCCCAGTTGTAAAGCTTTAATGAAGCACTGTTATCTCTGGTTATGTATGAACTCTTGAGACTTCTTGCCTTATGAATGTCAGCTTCTTTCATGTCTTTGTTCAAACTGTGTTAGAGCTGCTCGGAATTGGAGAATCCAGTCGAGTTGCAACTATTATAGGATGATGTAGAATTTGATCACTGTGACAGTCGCATTGCCTCTAATCAGTCCTTGTGATTTTCCTAACGCTGAACGACTTGGAATTGGAGAATCCAATCAAGTCCCTTTTTCTGTATCTCGAAGCCTTGAACCCGAGGATCTTGCATTCGGGGTTTTTCTTCTACAAATTGTTGAAAGCCTGTTGCCCGAAGTAGTTTGTTCACTCTTCTTATCAAGTCTTCCACCTATTCACCCTTTATTCAACCCACTGATTGAAGTTATATCAAGACCTCCTTTGTTTCTTACATGCCGGACCCAGTCTCTGAGTTAGAGTGACATCTCCCTGAGTCTCTGTCCATTTGATCACCCATTAAAAACCACTGTGACATAAAACTGATGGGCGTCGGGCTCTGCTCCTGCAAGCAATCCAGGAGTGACTTCCGTCGCCAACATGATCCATAAACAATAGGCTTATAGCTAATTTGTTTAAATAACATGAAGCCTTATACAATTTCCACAATCCCACAATTCCTATACAGATTCTTCCTGCACTAAGCTACAAGACACAATACTAATCTATCTTTGGTCATTCATCCTCGCATAGAACTATTGTGAAAGATTCCAAGCCATTACTAACACCACTCAATAAACCAAGGATCGATATAACTCATACCATGTTTTCTGAGTGCTCCTTCTCTAACATTCACATAAAACTTTGTTGTGATTAAACTCCACTCATTAATATAAGTATGAGCTCACCATTACTTAATGCATTCATACCACTATTAAACAATCTTATATAATAAAAAAAACATGCTTATCCTTCAACCAAGATCATTCATAAAAATAAGCTCCAACCATGCTTATTATTAAATCACGTGGATACTTATCATTAAACCATGCTCATAATCCAAATTATTCCAAGCTCATAAACCAAGATATAATATCATATTAAAAGTTTTATTCCAAGCTCATAAACCAAGATATAATATCATATTAAAAGTTAAATATTAATGTCATAGTCTACATGAGGAATTATGCATGAGACGAAATTAAAGCAATGGTTGATAGTTCAACCATTGGGTTGGTCCGCTCATACCCTTGATACCATTTCAACCAATCAACAAACATACACACATAGGTCAAGGAGGAGGAGGAGGAGGAGCGACCTAGTGGAGGAGAGGCAAGCCATAGCCTTAAGCGTATGACCCACGTACGGCCTTGAATTGCTCAAGACCGACTCATATGGCATATGGGATGAAATTTCTTGGTAGCTAGGTTGTACATGGGCTCCCAATAGTATGTAGGAAGCAAATTAAGCTTAGAAAACCAAAATATGGCCCATGGAAAACATCAATGAATTTTTTTCCTTTTCCAATTGTAAATTAAACAACAAAATTCAGAATTGGAAATTCTATACAATAACGAAACAACCATATTATCTGAGCCATTGATTTTGCATCTCATATATAAAACAATAGTGTGCATTCTATAGTTGTTGGGATTCTTTAATGGCTAAGTGGAATGAATACATGAAGAAAAACTCAGAGCATTTAGTGACTAAATGAAACTTCACACCATTAAAATTACTAGGAAACCATTAAATTATAGAGTAGATTCATTTAAAAACTTATAGATAGAAAAATAAGACAACAAATAGAGAGATTCATCACACAAGAACTTAGTGTTTACCCTAGAAACCCAAATGGGAAAACCAACATTCAATTGGCTTCAACCATGCTCTTTATTTCTTGGCAGTATGCAGGTTACAATACCCTCAAGTTCTCTGGTCCATTCTCGGTCTTCACATGGGAATCTGGGCTACAATTCCTCTCATGTTCAACCAAAGAACCCTTTTTCCTTTGAGGTGCAAGAGTAAATATGAGAATATATCAGTTGGGGGGTTAGCTAGAAGGCCAAGTGTCCCCAGCTCTCCAACGCCCCCAAACTCAGTGTTGCCTTCTCCTCTTTTGTCTTTTTTTCAACTATATTAAAGAAATAGTGTCTCATGTTTTTTTAAAACACACAATTTTTCTTTTCTTTTATTTTCCTTCTCATTCTTTAATATGTTTTCTTTTCATTCATTTACATTCCACATGCTTTTACATTGACAATACTATATTAATGCATGTGTGGAAATTGGTTGGGATGGCATGGGGCACTTCATGTCATCAACCCTGTCTCCTACCTCATCTATAACATCGAACCTTGCATGTGCCAATCCTCATAGAGTTTAAGTCGATAGCTAATTGTTGCCATGTGGATCCAATTTGGATCAACTTGAATGTTAATCCCCACAAAATACCTTTGATTGTAACCTATTTTATCAATGGGTTGGTTTCTTTCTCTGTCTCATTATTTGTACTAAGAGTAAACAAAAGGTTGATGACATTTCTTATATTATAAAATGTGGGTAGCATAGATATATCATATTGATGTTTCTCCTTGGCCTTAATCTAGTTGTTCTTTGCATAGTACAGTTAGTCATACAAATCCTTGACTAGGTTATGAACACTTTGAGACTTCTTTTTCAGCTGGCATTTGGATATTTTGTAGATTTCCCAATGGAGGCTTGTGGGACTCATGCTCCTCCTTGTGGTCACTTCCATACCCCAAAACATATTCTTATTCATTTTCCTCAATGAGAATTCCCTATGCCAACATTATCACATTTGACAATATCTCCAACTCATGATCGACATCTTCGTTCCTACTTGGCTTAGAATTTTGAATCTTATTTTTGGGTAGCATTGGAACCTCTAACTTATGTGTCGTGGATGTGCTCCACAAAAACCTTTCTAGAAATTTCTAATGGTACAATATTCTCATTGCAAGGTCCATCTAAGCTTGGAAAATGCCACCCCAAATGTTGGGTCTTAAATCTACTCCAAAGTGAAAATAAAAACAATACACTCTTCCAACCAAGCAAGTCTACGTAACACTAAAAGGAAAACTCAAAACAAAATACATGCAACATTCTTATAAAAAAAACATAATTAGTACCCCAAATGTGGTGACTTTTGGCAACCATGCAAACTGGGAAGTTAATACCCCCGGCCGCCACCCTCCCCCTTAGTTCCCTCTGCATGAGTAGCCTTCACTTGAAGGGAACGATGGTGCGCTTGTGTGGGGAGCTAGCGTTAATGGCACGCTCAAAGCGCGAGTCGAATTCTACCAGGCCTGGTACAACTCGTCTGAATGTTGTCAAATCAACCTTAATGGAGCTCTCCACTATCAAGTCAGTTGAAAATATGAAGGTTAACATTCAAAATTGTCTCATTGATCTTGTTCTTATTAAGCTCCAGACTTATGTTTATCCCTCCTAATCTAGTTTTTCTTCCTCCATGCATCCTCTCCTCCTCCCAACTATTATTTTATCCCCAGCTTCCCCAATGCCTCATGAAAGGGGAAAGCCCAAGAGAGGACCGACCTACTACAACTTCGTTTCTCGACATCGTAGTCCGGGACCCTCCGTCGAACTAGTTCTGCCCCCCATTTCTCATGCTCACCCTATTGTTCCTCCCTTGAAAATTTCACCCAGCTCCACCCAAAATTGGTTGGACGACGACCAAACCATCACTTATGTTGAGGAGGAGATCCCTCCGGCTCCTCCTCTGGAACCCACATACTCCTTCCTCTTCTCTGCCTTTGATGTTTTGACTCCGCCCCTCACTTCTGGTCATCATTCCCTAAAGGGTGATTTTGCTCCAAACTTAGAAAGTTGCCCCGTCAAAGAAGAAATTCCTACAACGAAGCAGGAAGAAGAGGCTCCACCTGTTGGTGATTCTCAACCACCTACAACTTCAGCTCTGGCATCACCCAAAACATGGCGCTTCTCAAAGGAGCATCTGCAACTAATTTTTGAAATGAGACGGGATGCAGCAGAGCAGCTTCACCGCCAAACTACCCTCTATCGACACCTGTACGTTCTATTCGATGCTCTGTCAAGCGAGCCAACCAAGAATAGGTGTCCAACATGCTGTCAATCTTATGTGTTCGCTCCACGACCTCCAAATGATGACGGTCATCCGGGTTCGCCCACAATCTAATTTCTTTTACTGTAATTATGTTTCTCTGTTCAAAACAACCATGGTTGTAGATAGGTTGTTGCATAGTTTAGGGAGTCAAGTTTGTACCAGACTTCAACAAAAACTTGACAGTTTGCCACCTGTTCTGGTTTCCATATGTATAGAAGAACATGTGGTTAGTTTTGCCATACATATTGTTTTGATGATAATATAAGGAAATGCAATTTTTTTATAAAAAAAAATTGGTAACAACTTAAAAATTGTTTTTATTATTCATTCTTAGAAACCACACAAGCCTAAATGAAAATTACTTAACATGTAAAATCAAATATACCAATAACATATTCCAACTATTAATTACTTAACATGTGAAATCAAATAAAAGCATACCAATAACATATTCCAACTATTGTCCCCGAGGTGTAGGACAGTCGGTGACGGAGTGTGTTGTTAAGCCACTCCGTGATGTTAAAGTCACCGGTTCGAAACCTGCGGGGACAAAAAATCCAACCATGTTAAGGGTTGGTGTGGCTCAG
>SNQJ01S0014850.1:19344-40232 GCA_010110895.2 Picea sitchensis
AAACAAAAAAAAAACATATTCCAACTATTGAAATCAATAAAAGCATACCAATAACATATTCTGATTATTGAAATGTTATCTACACCATGAAACTGCAATATTTATAATGAGAAACAACTCAATGAATCTAGAAAAACCCCGCTTGGGATAGCATTGAACATTTTTTTATTATCAAATAAAGGTTAAGGTTATAAATTGGTGAGGCGCAATGGCAAAGCAAAAGAGTGTCTAATGTACTACTTTCATAACCATCTATAAAAATAAACGTAAATCCATACTAATCTCAAATCTATTAAATATTAAAACAATCTATAAAAGATTTTAAAAATATACTAAAATAACTTTATAGTTTTCAACTAAATTTTTATTTTTATTTTTTAATTACAAATTAATTATTCCTATTAACTTTATCCATCGTACATATAACTACATAAATAATGTTAAAGGGATGGGTATGCCACGAGGGCGCCTCATCCAAGCTCTCGCTGTCCCTTGTCCCTTTCAGTCTCTTCTTGCGCTTTCTCTCTCCCTGTCCCTTTCTTTAGATGCTTAGAGTAGAATTATATATCTCAGCTATTGAGCCATCAGATCTACTAAGATTTTTAAAGTTGAATCATATGGCTCCTCATTTTTGTTGATCAGTCAAATTGTATAAGATATTTAAATTTGATTCAAATATTTCATGTTTAAATTTTGTTTAAATATTCCATGCATGTATTACGTGGCAAGATGTTTTTTCTTTAATCGGGGAGTCAAAGTACACAAAACAATCGTGCCACACCTATTCAATATAAAGCATTATAAAGTGGAAGCATATTTGGCTCTTGTTGTGCCACCGAAGGCAGCAATGGTCTCTACCCAATCGACTTTGTAAACAGGGACGTCAAGGTCCTCAACCATTTCTTGACCAACGCCATCTCTTCGAAAATGTGTCAAAGAATCGCCAACCTGAATTTTCTTAGTGATTTTTTTCTTAGATATCCCAAAATATAATATTTAAGATATTATTTATTCTCCAACACGTAAAACTTCTTTCACCTTTTTACAAATTAACTTTTTCCTTTAAATTAGTTTCACCAATTTATAAATTAACTTCTTTCTTTAATTTTTTTTAACACCAAACTAGAGCAAACTATTTTACATATGAGGATGTAGAAATTTACACAAAGTCACTGTCTATCTTGATAATGCTATCCTCTAAACTGTAGAAAAGACCTTTTAGAAATCCCAAAATGTAATGCATTCAAACAAGCTAAGTAGGAGAGAGGCCACTTGCCCCCTCTTGGAGCTCCTAGTCCTGAGGTTAAGAAGCAACATCCTATTGGGTAGCACCGAGGTGATCCTTAGCATCTAAGCGAGCCCAAATGTCCTGAATTTGGTGGTGCATCTCATTCAATTGTTCCTGCATAGCCTCCTGCTCATCATCATTGTCTAAGAGATTTTTTCCCATAAATGTTTTATATGCCAATACAGATCAACAGTTTGAGATACTTCGTATCCCTTGTTCTAGAGCTCCCCAGGTCTTGAACCCATCCACCAATCTCCACATCAACCTCCCAATCATGGAGAGGAGCTTGTTCCTGGTAGACAACTACTTCCACTATAGCTAATTCCTCCTGAATATTGGGAGGGATTTCCCCTATGAACTCTCTAGCAACTTCTTGGGATAAAAGTGTGACTCTCGGGCTGGGAGGCTCCAGACTGGTAGTGTTGGAAGAGGAGGGGTATGGGTAGCGACGACGGCCCCACCTATAACCTTGAGAGTAGCATGGGGTTGGCGACATATTCAAAAATTGGAGCACAAGAACCAGAACAGACACACGGTGGACGAGAGCCGAGCCATTGCAAGGAAGAGCCCCGAATTTCATTACTTGCCGACTATAAGACATAATTGAGAATTCATTCCCATTTAGAACCATAATTTCTACTAGCTGCAAATTCCTCTTTCCTAAATGATATTGCATAATGAGGAAGGTGTCTCGTGCACTTGAGTAATTACCATTAACTTTGGTCATTTTCGTTGTAGATCCAAGGTGCAGGAGGATCAAGGCCAGTGAGTAACCTCATATACACAAAAAGATATCACATAAGCTAGCATTGATTTCCATGATCAAGGTTATATGGCCATGTGGGGAGGTTTGGCATGACGTCGACTGCGTTATCATCCAACACATTTCTCGGAGGGGCACTCATGTCTGCCTGACACGTCCCTATCACCCCATCTGAGGTTCTTTCTTTGATTTTTTAATGTAATCTTTGAGGAAGGGTAATCACGATCTTTAAATTTATTAATTGTTAGCAACAAACTATAAATTAGTGTTGTAAACTAATATGAAGTTTTCAAATAGTTGGTCTTGTTTTCAGTATTTGTTTTGGCAATAGTGTTTCTTAGCCTACTAGAAGTTTTAAGTAATTCCTGAAATAAGATTTTAAGGAGCTATGTTTGATAGGGTAGGAACTAGATTCTACATATGTCTCATAGAATCCTGGTTTTAGTAAACTAAGAATCTCATTTATGTGGTAATTAAAGAATAATTACAAGAAAATTATGAATCTCATTTATGGTAATTAAAACATGATTACAAGAACGAAATTGTCTCTAGTTGAGAGCAATTTTTCCATGATTTACAAAAACCTAAAAATTCAACCAAACCCTCATCAATTTGATATTGTTATCTAAAATCCTACCTTTGACCATCTCCACCACTCCTAATGAGCACAAATTAGAATATATTCAATACAACCTAAAAAAACATGAATCTCTATCCAAGTTCTATAAAATATTATATTAAAATACAGCCTAGAAGCACATGTTGATCGCTATTATCATATGTGCTTGCATAATAGTTTATAATATTATTTTAGATTAAGTTAGACTTTAAATTGTTTTATTTAAGATTTATATAATAATTGTTTACTTAAAATAAAGTTATTCTCTTGTATTAAAATGCCACCTTATTTTCAAATTATTATAACATACATTCAACTTGTTTTACATATGTATTCCAAGATTAATTAGTGATCATATATTCTTTACCTTATTTTCAAATTATTTTTTTTTGTTAAGTAAACAAGATGGAACCTATTATATTATCATAATCAAGGTACAATAACTGATTGCGATGCCAGCTGTCCCGCCTAAACAAGAAACCGAGACAGCTGGGCATCCTGTGTCATGTGTTTCCCATCTAACAAAATTGACAAGGTTCCTTCCTGCCCGAAAGAAACCAGGACTGTCACATATGAAGTTTAAACTGTATGCCATAAACTAGTGATAAGAAGACTACAAACTAACTGGGCCAAAGCTTAGTTCAGAATGGGAAAAGAGATTCCTAACCAAGAACATCATTGAACCTTTTAGCCTGTACACTCCTCCTCGTCCCCATGCTGTCGCCAGCCTGCTGGAAGCACGTAAGTCTGCGCGCACGTTGGGCATTTCCGCTGTGGAAGAGTTCTGAAGTGAGCTGCGAAAAGCATGTCAAGCCGTTGATCAATTCTGACAAGGCAAAAGACCTGGTCGTCCAACAGACTCCTCAGCTCGAAGATGAGATCGAGGTGCCTCAAGTTGGTGAAGAATGGTTGCCCCTGCCAGTGGCTGTCGACGGAAGCGGGGTGTATGGGCTCTGTTGCATCTTTACTTGTATGCGTCAGGTGGTTGAAAAGCTGGGTCGCCGCCTCCATGGGTGCATCAGGAGGGGTCTCTTCTTCGACAAAGCAGGTGGTGAAATGCTCCTCTGGGTTGTTGGCTGTGGAACCAGGATGAATACCAGCAGGCAGAGGCTTGTCTTCCGAGCCAAACTCAGTGGGTGGATTCCAATTGTCCGGGACTGTGAATAGAGGGAGCTTGGGATAGCTCTGCATGGCGTCCTCCAAGGTAATTTCTTCCACGTACGCCATAGGAGGCGTTCGTGGTTTCCTGTGCCTTCGGATGGACACCATGGCCAACGCCTGCTCAAACTTCTTTTGTATCTGGCGTACTCGAGATTCGGCCGTGTACCAAGCGGTACCCCTGCGCGACTTTCCTCTTGCTCTGGGCATGGTGGAGACCCTGGAGATGACCAAGGTTCCTTGCGAATGGACTGCTCTACTCCAGAGCTTCGACGGGACCTTAAATCTCTGCTCTGGTGGAATGAACTGTTGTTGCTCCGGTGGAATGAACGCTACTATGGACGAATGCCGCTCTGTTCTATCGATTTCGGTGATAAGGAGGAGGGAAACCGCGACTGCCATAGCCATTAAGGCTTGATGCTGAGTGCGTTGGTGCCTGGTACTTTTCACTTGCGCGAAGGGGCTCATCGCTTGGGTATGGCTGCGTCAATCCATAGTGTGTTAATGGCTGAGGGGATGGTCGCCGATGGATGCATTAATATTGCATCCCAACATAATTCCGCGTGGCTCTGTTTTACTACATGGCACCCCATCCGGGGTTATTTTCAAATTATTATAACATACATTCAACTTGTTTTACATATGTATTCCAAGATTAACTAGTGTTCATATATTCTTGATAAAATAGACACACTTTTGATGTGGAAGTGTTAATGGTGAATTCTTTAAAAGAGATAATATATTTAAAAGAGATAATACATTCAAGATAAGGATAAACAATATCATTGATCTTTTTATTTTTCCTTTTCAAATGGAAAACACGTATTTTGGGTTGTCAACATAGATGAGTTGAACATATAATAGCACTTTAAAATGAAATATGACTTTGTCTTTCAAATTTGATCTCTAGTAGGTAGAGGTGCATCTCTTGAAAATAAGAAGATGTTGTTGAAATATACATGTCTATCCAATCATTTTCTATTAATGTATATAATGATTACAAAATTGAGGGTGGTTAACGTTGATTGTTGTCAATTTCATGACTTACTCATAAAAAAATTATAATTACAATACATAACCACATTCCATATACCTCAAAACATATCACTTACATATATCACATAATACTGAGAAAATTCAGGGCTTTATGGCTTTAGTTCCTCTTTCTTGATGTTATATTTTGATCATGCTTTAATTATTGTTCTTTTGTTTTATATTAGTTGGATTTTTCCTATTTTAAACTTCGTAGTTACCTCATAATAACCATGGTTTTTGTTGTACACATAGTGATCTATAAACACAAGAATTATATCCATCTCACTTCACCAACATGGATTCTCTAAAGAATCTACCTCTGGTCTATGTTCTCCATGTTATACAAAGATCTATGTCTTTAATGACGACTACGTTCCTATGTTCTCGGTGCAATTTCTCTAGCAATTAGCACCGAGTTCCTCTCTCTCTTCAAATTCTAAGTTCACAATGTACTTAGTATTCATCTTTAATTATTGTTGTTCTATTGTGCCTACACAACACTATGCTCTGTGTTAATGGCCAACACCAATGGAAAATTCAATGAGACAAAACTCTATTGTTCACAGTGCCTTTAACCATTGTGTTAGTTATTGTCTTTGTTCTCTATTTACAATGCTATGTTCTTGAATATAAATGACCATGTTTATTGAATGGTTATCCCCAATGTGTCATTCTACCACACCAATTGTAAATCTACATTCTACAAGATTGTTGCCAGTTGAATGCCACTTAGTGGAAAACACTTCCATTCCTATTGTGTGAAAGAATTTATCCATGCACATGTTCAAGGTCATGTCTTTGCCCACTTGTAATCACTGATAGTAAAGATCACTACATAGTTATGGAATATATCACCAATGTAGAACAATTAGTTCTGATTGGGTAATTTTGGGTTATTGGTTCGTTCTTGGACAATCCTTACAACAGCGAACGACTACATGTAGATACAATACCAATCAATAACTCTCTATTAATACTCTATAAACAAACACACACACACACACACACACACACACACACACACACACACACACACTGCTAATAATTGTCAATAATAGGTATAATAAATTACTCCATCAATCAGATGTCAAACCAATTGCAACAAGGATACAATGCTCCATAAATAATGATAACACGTCCAAACCAATTGCATCAAGAATATAATGGGCCAGAAATAATGATAAGATGTCATTTTTCTTTATAAGCATTCACTTTCTCTTGGAACGATCTCACTTCCACAAAAACCAAGTGTATGTAACATAATCCAACATCAACATAGATTTTATATGTGAATGGCTCCAATAATAAGTAAGAGTAGAAATCCACTCAATGAATATTCTAGGAAGGTAGAGCCACGAGCTATTGAAGGTTGCACATGCACAATAATGATGCATATGACCAACATGGTTGTCATACTACCACCTACGATCTTGGTGTTGCTTCAGAGAATTATAATAGTTTCAAGGGATGCATACAACCTCTTGGACAACCAAAGATAACCCAAAATTTTCCTATCGGTAAAGGCATTGCTCAAAGAAAAAGGGTATGACCCAAGCAAAGAGAAAAATGCCCAACAATGCTAAAAACACCCAACAATCCACCAAATCAAATAAACCAATTTAGAAACCTCCTAAAAAAGTCCAACGACTCTAAAATGATAGCCACTAATATTCAAAATATAAGGGTAAAATGGACGGTCTAAAAGTTTTGACTATTGTAGGTAATTCAGTGAGTGTCATGAATTGAATCTATCCAATAATTAATATCAATGGAGTCTGAAATCGATTTCTATGTAAGGGATATCATAATTATAGTTTGACATTCATCATTATAATCCATAAACAAAGAGATAAGCAACATTTCATACATAGGAACTAGTCCACAACTACAAAGAAATCCATACACAAAGACACAATGTTTACACTAGAAACCCAAATAGAAAAACCAACATTCAATGGTTGACAAACACTCTTATTCTGACAATATATAGTTACAATGCAAATAATGGCTCTTTGTGCATCCTCCCGGCCTTGGAGAAAATACCCTTTGAGAGTGAAACTACAAGAAGAAATAAGGGAAGATGGGGTAATGGGAAGTCTATCATGCCCTACCTTTCATTTCCCATTCCCCGGTCTTTTCTCTCCTATTATTATTTTCCTTTTTCA
This sequence comes from Picea sitchensis, assembly GCA_010110895.2. Lineage (NCBI taxonomy): Eukaryota > Viridiplantae > Streptophyta > Pinopsida > Pinales > Pinaceae > Picea > Picea sitchensis. The sequence continues at coordinate 26,373 of SNQJ01S0014850.1, forward strand.
TTTATTTCTCTATTTATTTCTCTCTCTTTTGTCTTATTTACTTTTTCATTTGTATTTTCTTTAATAGTTTATCTAACCTTCCTATTGTCAAATTATTCTTATAACCATTTACTAGTTCAGATCCATTTCAGACCACATAGTATCCATGGTTGTTGTTAGTCCCTATGGGAAAGGTTATACTTTCTAGCTTGTGGACAAAGCTACATAATTTATCCCTAAGTTTGTTAAAGTTGATGGTTAATAAGGTATTAGTTTAGGTGGATTTTTTTTTTTCGAAAAAAANTTGCTTGGGTTCGATTGGATCTCCTTGGTTAATTAGACAAATTTTGTGTTTAATTGTCAGGCATCGAAAAAAAAGCATAAAAAAGCCATTGGTATTTGGAAACTGCACCATCTTTTGATGTTTAAAAGCAAGCATGTTAATATTTGTAAGTCGGCATGGCTTGGCCCATGTGGAATGATGAAAGGGTTCTCAATGTTGCTTGCATCAATGGAAAACCCATCAAATTGAGGTACTAGAACACACAAAAGCATTGAGTTATGGGAGTACTAAAATGTTTGAGACTTGAGGTAGGTCGATTGTTTTGCTTCAATCTTTTGCATGTCTTTTGCAATGTTGTTTTATGTCTGTTATGTTTCTCTTTGCTTCTTCCCTATTGATGGTTCTGGTTAACTTTGGGGGTGATTGCAAACTTGGTGTGGGGGTTTGAATGTTGATTGGTTAATGCTTCTATGGTGTTCTTCTATACCTATTCAATTGTTATTTTCCTCCACTCTAATCATGGTTCTAGTTAGATCTAAGAATCAATTGGAATCCTAGGCATTCTTGGAAGATTAGCAATGTTTTCATTTAGACATTCTACAATACCATTTGGACTTATATGGTGTTCTTCTCTACATATTCAATTTATCTTTGTGTCCTCTTTGTTCATGGTTGTGGTCCATTTTTTTATATTAGTTGCAAATTAATGGTTTTCAAGAGTGTTTACTAGGCTTGTGTTGTTCCCTAGGTTAATTGTTGTTGGTTTGCATGCTCTGATAGGTCATTGTCTCTGAATTTTCATCTTCAACCTTCAATTTTTCATTCATTATAATTGTTGTAGTGTTATGTGGATACTTTGGTAAGAGCTTTCAGATTTTTTAGTGAATATTTTTGAGGAAGTTTATGGTTTTGGTTTGGGCTTCTATGATATTCTTCTCTTCCTATCCCCTTGGTCTTTTCCTATGCCTTGTTCATTGATTAACCTATGACCAAGTCAACATATTAAAATGAACATATTAAAATGAAGCCTATATTATTATGTGTTCTATATTTATATTTAATATATACTAAATGAATTACTTAGATTGTGCAAATCAACTAAATACTCAAAATAACAAATGCCACCATCAACACTCATAGAATGACACAAATATTTACCATAGAAAAACCCGATAAAAAAAAAACTCCAATGAAATGTCTTATTCATCTATTTTATTGTAAGGGCACAAAACATATTACAAAGACTTCTAAAATATTTGCACTTGCATAAGAGCTTCTACAACATAGTGTGCATGACCTCTGCTTTGCTTGATCGATTTAATCAAAATTCTCATGTACAAGTAAAACATGATTAATGCAACTCTCCTACACTCTTCATGGAATGGCTCTCTAATAATTGTTCAATCAAGTACTTCTTTTTATATAAAGATATAAATGAATCAATTTATGGATCTCTATAACTACATCGAACTCTTAAGATGTCCTGAATAATAATCAAACCAACCCATTTTCTTTCTTCAACTAAGCTTTTATTATCTCTCAAGTAAAGTAAAATGTCCATCAATGGTATGAAACCATCATCGGAGGTTGTATGATCATAACGGTCTCTCCTATTTGGTGGAGTGGATGTGGAAGGAAGAGCTCGTGTTCATTCAAAAATTAGCTTTATGATCTATCCCTATGGCTCACTCCAATATGTCTTTCTACTATTCTAATTTTATTGGTCAGCTTCTTTAATGCTTATAATTGATCTAGTCCACGAGTGTTAGGTTCACACGGTCAAATACACGCTATGACATGTAGTTCTTTCTCTGTGACAAGTCTGACATGCTTCCAAGTTTAGGTTTGACCCCTCTTAGACATTCAACTTGTCCTTTGTTGTCCAATTGATCCCCTAATTTATTACAATCGATTTCCTTTCTTTGCTTAATAAAACCTTGTTCACTTGTTTTTTTGTTATAAGTCGATGCCATGGGATTTGCTTTGACTTGCCTTTCTACCTTGTTTAATTCTCAAGCCTTGTTGTAAATGTCATCATACATTAACCTAAGTATAATAATGTATAAGAACATATCCCTAATTTATTACAATCGATTTCCTTTCTTTGCTTGATAAAACCTTGTTGACTTGTTTTTCGTTATAAGTCGATGTCATGGGATTTGCTTTCACTTGCCTTTCTATCTTGTTTAATTCTCAAGCCTTGTTGAGGAGGCCTTCTAGGCCATGTAAATGTCATCATACATTAACCTAAGTATAATAATGTATAAGAACATACATGTAATAAATGTATAAAGAAAACATAACAAATGATTAGTCGGATTGGGTACAACCGCTCCAACCATCCCTCTTATTGTATAAGTACCCATAAATATGGAATAAAGACTCATATGGATATCATTCCCTAAATTATCTCGTTTTTGTTGGTTGTGTGTGTTCTTGATGTGCTTCACGATGTAGTCTGATTCCGTAGACTACAACACTTTGGTTATGTTGTCGTGTGACTTGAACCGAGACTTTGATATTGGATGAAATATTTTCTCCAGATGTCCATGCAATTTTTGTTTGAGATGCTCATGGAAATAAATAAGATTGTGCTGAAGAGGATCTTGGAGCAACCTTTTTCTTGGTGGGTGAGTGTTGCATGAAAGAATCTTGCAAAAGAAATAGAGATGAAGAATATGCAATCTGATATATCAAAGACACCCACATAATAATGATGTTGTATGAAAATTTGTCTTGTTCGTGACTGCTGGTGGAGGTCGCTCTGTGCTTGATGATTTCTTGGGGATGCTGCTTGACAAGCTTACACCAAAGTTTAAAGAGATGTTGAGATTAAAAATAAGTAAGGAAGATGGCATATAATGAAGATCAATTATTTCATAAATACTAAGAATGAAAGCAAGATCCCACCGTGCTTGAAGAGTTAACAAGTAAGTTCTAAGATTTCCCTGCAGTTGAAAAAAATAAATCGATCGTGTTCTTCAACTATTTTGATAAAAACCTACAACATTATAAACTATGATCTCTACAAACATCTTTGTCTTGAAAGTTGGCAATGTGAAGAATGTGCCATCGACCATGGATGATTTTAAGGATGGAAATTTATTTTAAAATGTAGAAACCTTGGCGAATATTACTAATCCTTCATATGTCAACTATAAATGTTTGGCGATATTTTTTTAAAAATATTCAAATTTCTAAGTATTTTATATAGTTTTTATAAAATTTTGGCTATTTTTAAGGTAAAATAATTTTATCCTATAGAATTTGGGCGAATCATTTTTAAAATAGAGAATCTCGTTTTTGGAAAACCCATGGAAAATTAGCCCATGAGCGAAATTTAGCCCCTAAAATCATCCATGCCATCGACTTGCAAAATATATTAGGCTTTTTTTTATTTTCGTTGTCATGAAAGTTGGCAATGCGAAAAATGTACTATCGATTTGCAAAAGATGATAGGTTTTCTGATTTTCTAGGAAGATGAGGCTTGTGAAAATCCGGTCAACAGTGAAATGTTTTGGTGGAATTTATGTTATCAGATTGACGGGCAACCTGTTTAAGTGGTATATGAGATGGAGCAACTTTGATCTTTGAACATTGTAGTTGATCCAAAATGGATATGAAAAGGCCAAAAATTCAAAGTTCTTGGATTTGGATTAAACCAACTCCATTGCATCGTTCTCGTTGCGCTGATTCCTGAAATATATTCTTTTTCGAAAATGGACTCCATATGGTGAAGATATCACGTTCTGAAGTTTTCTCCAAACATGCAAAAAAGTCAAAGGTCAAAGTCAACAGTCCATACTGATGACGTTAGCAGTATGAACCACATGTGGCAGATGATATCATGATGATGTCAACATGCTGATGTGGAAGAACTAGAGGTTGACACATGTGAGGCAGATCCAACGTTTTCAGATGTTGATGTGGTAGGTGACTGGACTGTACGGACTAACACGTGGCAGTCCATACGATGATGTGGCCCAGTGACAGTGGACTATCATTATTTTATAAGGAAAAAGAAAATGAGAAACCCGGTGGCAGATTTTTAGGGTTGCACATAAAAACAAAAGTTGATATGTATTTAAGAGAGTTGAATGAGTTTTTCCTATATGAAGGCTATGCATTTCGCAAATTGCAAAATGGAGAAAGAATGATTATGGGTATTTTTGTTGTTTGTGATGTATGCAACCTGCGACCACAACTTTGCTATTACTTGTGTCTGCATAGTCCCTAAACATATAAAAGAGGAGAAGGGTTGCGGGCTTGAAAATGTCGTAATAACTAGTTTTAAATAGATGGAAAAATATCCCCTTCAGGTTTATTGTGCTCAACATGGCCAAGAGACTGTTGAAGATTGATGGGGATTCGATTGCTCGTTGTTAGCTTGGCTGACCTAGCCGACTTTTCAAATTGTCATGCACCGAGATCAACTTATTTATTGGTAATGATATGATTTTATAAGCCATGGATTTAAAGGTATGGAGTCAAGTATAATGGATCTTTGAGTAAGAGTATAATAGGAATAACAATGTTAGGTAAAGGGAGTCATATGTGTAAAAGAATTATATGAAGGACATTTAGTTTAGTCGAGTCGAGTTGAGTTAATCAAAAAGTCGAATAGAAAATAAAAATAAAAATGTTGTTGATTGATGAGCATATAACTCGTTTGAGTCATACTTATTGTAAAATATGAGTTGAGTTTGAATCAGTAATTTGATTGATTATAAATAATGAGGGGGTTAAACATGAGTCTTTAAAGGTAGGTGATCCACTCCACTCATGTATTGTAAGTCATTCTTTAGTTGACAAGATTGGTTTCTCGTCAACATCAATCGACATCCAGTCGAAAACATTTTATTGAGTTGTAAATGGCTGGTACCAAAAAAATTGTCTTTCTCCATTGAGTCGTTGAGTCAAGTCATAGTCAAATTCTCTTTTATGTAATATCAAATGCAAACTCCATACATTCTCAAAGACTAGAAAAGCATAAAGAAGAACATTCAAATTTGACGAGCAACATAGCAAAGAAGTAAAAGATTGAGAATTGACAATGAGCGTGTTGGAAAGGATTAAAAACATTCAAGAAAGAGGCATCAGATGATGAGACACACACATAAGAGATTAAAAGAAAATATGATGGCACAAAAAATACTGAATTGATCGAGCCCCTTGGTATAAAAGTTGCAGAATAGTTCTTGAGTTGTGACCTCAGAAGCCAGAAAGTAGAGAAATGGTAAGTTGGTCGAAGCATGGTGTCCCATCGTAGGGTGTGTGCGTAGGGGAAAGATGATCCCAGGATGAGCAACTACTCACCAATCTGAAGGCACCAAAGAGAAAGGTGTAAAAATAGGATCAAGAGGACCATTGTGGGGGACGAGCAAGGATTTGAGTGTGGGGAAGATGTTGAGGAGGCCTTCTAGGCCATGTAAATGTCATCATACATTAACCTAAGTATAAGAATGTATAAGAAAATATGTAATAAATGTATAAATATAACATAACGAATGATTAGTTGGAGCGAGTACAACCGCTCCAACCATCCCTCTATTGTATAAATACCCATAAAGACGAAATAAAGACTCGGATGGATATCCTTCCCTAAATTATCTCTTCTTTGTTGGGTTGTGTGTGTTCTTGATGTGCTTTACAATGTAGTCTCTTCTTGAATGCATCCTCTAATTCCATAGACTACAACAAGCCTTCGTTCTTTATCAAACTAAGTCATTTATTTTATTCATTGCATCCTTGTTATTAGAGTGCACTTATCCAATGGGAGCCTTTTGGTCCCAAAAAGGTGCCAAAAACATAAGAGAAAACAATTCTATGACCTTGCTCTTCTCATACCATTTTTCTCTCCTCAAGAATTCTATGTGTTTAGTATCCATTGCATGAATTACTTATACTATGAAAATTAATTAAATATTTTAAAAATAGATTCCATCATTAACAAACACATAAATTTACTCTGGAGAAACCCTACTCCGGAAAACTCTGATGAAATGGCTTGGTCAATTAGTATATTCTCAAAGCACTTAACTTATATTACAAAGGATTCTAAGAGATTTTTAGTTGTGTTGAAGCTTCTACATCTTCGTGTTCATGACCTCTTCTTTGCTTAGTTGATTTGATAAACACTCTCAAGTAACGTTGTCATAAATATAGTGGAAAGTTTATGATGTTGTAAATTTATTTTTTATTTTTTAACAAGAATGGGTATGAGATATATTAAGAAAACAACAGAAAATTGTTGGCACAAGTACATTCAGTCTTCATTGGGTAGTCTCAACTGGGACTTCAGGAGTGGATCTCATTCACTAGTTTAAGGTAATTTATCTGATCCCTTGATTCCGTCTAGTATTAGAACATCTTTTCTTAGCAGTACTGCTTAGCTTCTTTATCTGCTTCGCCATTCAATTCCTGCAGAATGTGGAATAGATGGATAGAATGGAAAGTGGACATAAGGAGTTTAATTTTCTGAAGGATTTTCGTGAGCCTCATATGTTTGGTCAGGTTCTTACAAGAGAGAGCTTGAATGATGATACAAGAGTCTCCAAAGACATTGAGGTCCGTGATGTTCATGATTTGGGCTTGAGATAAACCTTGCCAGAGGGCTAAAGCTTCAACTATATTGTTTGTGTCCTTATCGATTCCCCGGGAATACGAAAGCATCTTTATTTCCTCTAGGTCAATAATCACCTCTCCTCCGCCAGCCTCATCGAGGTTTCCTTTAGAAGCTCTGTCAAAGAAAAGACTATGCCTTTGGAGGGATTTGCGCCAGTTTGTGAAGTTTGAGGGGTTCAACTTGATTTCCCACTCGAAAGTAGAGGGTTGAGGAGCAGTTGACACTTTCAAATCCCTTGGGATAAGGTTTGAGAACCATTCTTCCTCTATGGGAGTTAACTTGTCTTTATTTGATGGCAAGTTGATGGATGACAAAAAATCCACCATCATTGCTTTGGCTTTTGCACTCACTTGGCCCTCTCTGGCAGCTTTCCCTTGGAAGACTCAGGCGTTGTGTTCTAACCAAATTTTCCAACAAATAAACTTGGGAAGGTACCCCCAAAAACGTTTTAGTTGGTCTTTCTTTGTGAGAGAGAAGGGGCATAAAGATTTCCAGTTTAGAAGAAGGATGGGTATCTCATCCGGGAGAGTGACTTGAGTTGTCCAAGGAGCTAACGCCAGATGCCAAACCTCCTGAGTGAATGAGCAATTCAACAATATGTGTGCCACAGTTTCCTCATTTGAGACGCAGAGAGGACAATGCGTGGGGCCTTCCCATCCATTTTTTTGAGATTATCTCTAGTGCGAATGGTGTTGTGCGCTAGTGTCTAGATGAAGGAGTTGGTTTTTGGGATGGATTTGTATTTCCAAACTTCTTTCCATAGGGCTGGATTGGAGGGCGCGTTCAAAGCTGCTTTAGCAAACTTGTAATCCTCTAAAACTGTGTAAGAGCTGGATTGTTGTCCCCATCCCCTTAGGTCTTTCTTATTTGCAGCGGTCGATGATTTCCCTTGGAGGAGCGTGAGTAATCAAATTTCTTCATTGTCTAGGTGGCTCAAACTTCTCGACAGATTCCAATCTTTCCAGCTTTTGTTTGCATCCGAATTCCACTTTGAAATGTCCCAAATCGTGTTTAACTGCTGGGCGTGGAGGAAATTATTTAAATTGTTGGTGCTCGGGATAGATTCCAAAGGGGGCTCTCCCAGGATCAAGTCCTCCCAAATCCAAATGTTTTTTCCATTTCCTGGTATCCAGGTTAGATGGGGACTGAAGTACGCTGGGGCTTTTTGACAAATGGTGAAAATTGGTGATCCCTTTGAGACTTTTGGGGCTGTGTTGATACATCTGCTTCTAGTGCCTGTGTAATATTTCTTCCACAGAGCGTTCTTTCTCCAGGTGAGTTTGCTAGAGACCAGGTTCCAGAGAATTTTGGCCCCTAGCGCCAGATTTTGGGCTCTCAGATCTCTTATCTGAAGACCGCCTTTTGTGTAAGGCTTTGTTACTTTCCCCCAACTCACTAGAGGTAATTTGTTTTCATTCTGATGACCACCTTTCCAGAGAAATCTTCTTACAAGTGACTCGATTTGGCTTATGCATCTAGATGGAGCTAACAGGATAGAGCTTTGATATATTGGAATACTGGCCAACACCGATTTAAGGAGAACTAACTTCCCTGCCAAGTTTAACGAGGAGGCTCCCCACACTTGAATTCTAGTTTTTATTTTGTCAACAACAGGAGACCAATGGCAAGATTTGAGCTTGCATTTGAAGATGGGAATGCCTAAGTATTTGAATGACTCCCATTGAGTTTCCCCTTGCATCTTCAGGATTCTAGAAATTTACACCATTTCCCTTGGCTTGCAGTTCCACCCAAATATTTTACTCTTCCTGTAATTTATTAGGCTCCCCGAAGCTTCCTTGTATAGGTCTAGTTGTTGCTTGAATTTGCGAGCTATGATGGTACTAGGCCCTCCCAAGAGTAGTGTATCGTCAACAAATTGAGCATGTTTTATATCTTTGACCCCTCTTGCAATTTTTATGCCCATTAATTCCTGTTGGGAGTGACAGTGTTCTAATTGAAAGCTTAACACTAAGGCTTGAATGACATAGAGCAGGGGGGACAACAGGAATCCCTGCCTGATCCCCCTAGTTGCCTGAAAGAAATCTGCTACTTTGCCATTGACTAACGGAGCAATCTAAGGAATCTTGATACAATCCTTAATCCATTGGATGAAAGAAGCATTGAAGCCATATTTTTGCAATACCTGAAACAAAAAAACATGCCTTACTTTGTCAAAAGCATTTGCTAGATCTAGTTTCACTATCATACCTTTTTTGCCCCGTTGCATGCTTGAATGGATCACTTCTTGGACCAGAATTATATTGTCAGTTATGTGCCTTCCTTTGATGAAGCCTCCTTGATTCTCTGGAATGATTGCTGGAAGCATACCCTTGAGTCGATTTGCGATTACTTTTGTGATAATTTTGTATCCAGTGTTGCACAAGGAAATCAAATGAAATCTGTCAAAGGAAGAGGCTCCTTTTTCTTTAGGAATTAAATCTAAGAAGGAAAAAATAGTACTTCCCCTAATCTTGTGGCAGTTTTGTGATTTTAAGACCATTTTATGCAGATCACGCTTTATGATTGGCCAACAAACTTGAAGGAACCAGGCTGTAAATCTGTCAGGCCCTGGAGCTTTATCAGGGGCCAGACTGTCCAAAGATGCTTTTACTTCTTTCAAGGTGACCAGAGCAGTAAGTTGTTGATTGGATCTTGGTTTGACAACTGAAGGGATTAAATTAAGAACTTGATGATGGCTTTCTGTGGAGGCGTCCTCAGTGTAAATCCCTTTGAAGTGGAGGTGGGCAACTTGCTTGATTCCTTCTAAATCCATGACAGCCTGATTTTGAAATTGAATTTCCTTGACATAGTTGTAATTTTTTATGGCCTCTGCTTGCTTATGAAAGAAGCTTGTATTTTATCTCCAACTTTTAGCCAGAGGATTCAAGATTTTTGTCTCCAGTATTCTTCTTCCTCCGTATAGGCTGTATGGAGCTTTCTATGGAGGTCTTTTTCTGTTTCCATCATGTGTGGGTTGATGTTACTTTCTTCCATTTTTAGTTGGTGCATTTCCAGGTGTTGTTGGGCTTCCACTCTTTGGTTCGAGGGTGATTTCAAAGTTTTGGCCCATATTTTGAGAGCCCTCTTCAGCCTTCAGAGCTTTTCTTCCCACACATAGAAGGGTGAACCTGTAATGAGATCCTTCCAAACTCCGGTGACCAGATCAAAGAACTCCTCATAATGGATCCAGGATGGGCTGAATCTAAAAGGAATCGGGCCTAGGGGGGAGTCTTTGGTGATTTCTAGAATTATTGGCTTATGATTAGAGGCACTGAAAGGGAGTATCTTTGACTCAGCATTGAGGCCTAAAAGGAAGAAAGAGCTTTGGACCAGGAATCTATCCAACCTTGCTGCAATGTGCCCTGGGCCATTTCTTTTGTTGGACCAAGTATATTTTCCTCTACACGGTTTTATATCTTCCAGTTCCCAATCAAATATTATGTCCTCAACCCGTTGACGGATGGGGTCTCTAACAATGGTTCCCCATTTTTTTTCCCCTTGGGATAAACTAACATTGAGATCACCAACAATAATTATATTCTCAATATGATGCATGCTATGAAATTCTCTTAATTTATTCCAACAGTCTTTTTTTTCCTCAGGGAGTACATGGACATAAATAACAAAAATTCTTACCTGGATCCCTGAATCCTTGTGGAGAAGGTTGGTGAGGATCCAATGAGTGTAATGCTCTATCTTCAATATTTTGAGTGTTGAGGAGTTCCACAGGGAGCCAATCGCTCCTGAGGCTCCTCTGGCACTGACCGCTGCCACTGCTCCTTTTTTCCACAATCTTGCACTGGTTTGGAGAATATCATATTCCTCCAACTTAGTCTTCTCAACTAGTAGTAGATCTGGATTTGAGATTCAGATTAGTTTTTTTATTGCTTCTTTTTTGATTTGGCTTCCTAGACCCCTACAGTTCCAGGAGATTATCTTCATTACCTAATTTTTGGATTGGAGGGCATCCTATGAGAAGGTTTCCCTTGGTTCCTTGTATTTCTTGGGTTTAACATTGTTTCCAGTGTTGGATGTGATCCTTGAAGTTTTCCCTTGTATGTCTCCCTTTCTCTTCTTTCCTTTTCCATTTTCCTTCCTCTGGTAGTTGGTTTCAAGGGGTTCTGAGTTAAACCAATATCACCCTCCCCCTCAGCTTCTTCAAATGTTTCTTCCTTTGTCTATGATATTTGGGATTAAGGGATTTCTCCTAGTTCTAGCTGCGGAGAAGTTTCTTTATTTTCCTAGCTTTCCGCTTCTGAGTTGTCTTTCTTTTCTGCAGTATTTTCTTGGCTTACTGGTTCCACCTCTTGATTCCAAAATATTGCAAAACTATTTTCCATATCCTGTTGCCCTCTTTGTTTTTCCTTTTCCTTTTTGGAGTTAGGGTTGGTGTTTACCTTGGATCTCTTTGCTTGCTGCCATCTTTCTCTTTTTGCATGGTCTGGATTTTTGGGCATTGCTTTTGGAAATGTCTGTATTCATGATAGTTACGACACTTGAACGACAACTGCTCGTAGTCCAATTTTTGGTAGTGCTTCCATTCTCTGACAATTAGCTTGATTGATTCAGGAAGACCCGCTTCCATATCAACTTCTACGTAGATCCAGGCACACGAGTATTGACCTTTTGGATCCGCTTTGTCTATGTATCTTCCCAGTTTGTTGCCTATAGTTTGCAGAGAGGAGGGGTTTCAACAATGGATTGGCAGGTTGAGTAGGCGTACCTAGACCGGAACCATCTTTGGCATGTCCACTTCAGGGTCAAAGTCAGGTGTCCAATGATTTAAGTAGAGCCCCTGTGGTCCCATGAAATAAGGCCCACTCCTAAAGATCAGATCTCGATCTTCTTTGGAAATGAATTCGAATAGGAAGAAGCCTCTTTCGACTGCATAGCTGGTAACATTGTTTGATATCAGTAGCCTCCCATTTTTTTGAATCCAGTTCTCAATTGTTCGTGGAGATGGCCAGAGCCCTGTGAACTGACCGACAAGTGCCTGATCTTCTAGAGAAATGACAACACTCATAGGTTGGGCTAGGGGTACATCGATTTCTTGGACTTCATCTACTTTTTTAATGAACTTTGGTACAACTCCTCCTTCCTTCTTCTTTCCTTGGGCGAGTAACAACTTTCTGAAAGCTGCTTCATCAAAAGAGGGTGTGAGGGGAGGTGATTTCTCCCCACTTCCAATAGGGCACATCTGGCTTCAGGGGGAGGGCAACTCTATGGCCAAGACGCACCATAGAAGTGGCCCCTTGGGCATTTGGGTCTAGATCGTCTCAGAAGGACTGGTGCAAGGCACCAAAGGGGGAATCCCCAAGGGCAGGTTTCATGTTAGGCGTGGGAAGCTCTCAGGCAATGAGACCGAGGTTTGTAAAAACCAGCCGCTTCAGTTCTAATAGCCTTGATGTTGTAAATTTTTATTCCTTAAAGATTTTCTTCTTTAAAAAAACATAAAAAATATTATATTAATAGGGGGTTGTAGCAGAGCTAACAACGATTGCATAAACCATCCAAATCTTCAAAAGAAAAAACTAGGAAGTCCTCTACAACAACAACAAGTAATTCAAAGCATACTATATGAAAAACATTCCAATTGTTCTTGCTTGTGGTATGCTTAACAAAAATTTCTAAGATTCTAATAACTTAGAAAAACATAAATTCAATGGTAAACATAGTTATTGTTTTCTTCCTCTTGACCCATGTCATAGGGAAGGGAATTATGTTGTTCCAAATCCATTGGATCCTTGAGTTGATGTAATGTATCTTCTTCGTTGAAATCTGCCTATGATAAATTTTTAGATGCCCGATTGTTGGAAGCTAAAGACATAATATCCTTATGAAGATTCAAAATCATTTCCTCAGCATGTTACAATTGCTTTGAGGATACTTATTATTTTCTTTTGGTGAACCAGTGTATTCATAATGTTAGCATGCCTAGATCTACAATGGTGCTCAAATTCATTTATCTTTGAATAAATTGACAACAAGGTCCTCTTCTTGAAATGAATGCCTTCCTCATGTCTTCGCATGATTATTTTAAACTCTAAGATGTCTCTATTATCCATGATATGCACCTTGGTTTTCCAAAACAATTGGAAGGTGGCCAGGCATGGAGAGTTATTATGCCCCAATTGAAAATAAGAGATCTTCTCTTGAACCTTGAATGCTAAATCTATCCTAGAAACAAAATTAGAATGAAAGACAAATTTCCTTGCACCAATAAATTTGAGACTTTTAACTTAAAGATATCGTAAATAGGAGTACGTTTCCATCTTGAAGAAAAGCATAAAATAACCCCAACAAATTTCCAGGAGATGAAGAGCATAGATAATTAACATTGGGTGTGACCAAACACCTACTCAAAGTCCCCCAAGTTTCAAACTTGCCTCAATTTACCTACCTATAATAGTTCCACAAAAATGGTTTTGCACCAACAATACTCTCAAGAGTATAAGCAATAATTTTTCCACCAAATGTACATCTAAAATATAAAAACTAAAATTGCTAGAACATAGAGATAATTTCTAACTGAAAGAAGAACAACAAGTGAACCTCAACGATATTTCTAGAAATAGAGGAAATATGTGAGTGAAACTAGAGAGAGGTATACCATTTTCTACTAGACTCATGTTTGAATTCCCCCTAATATCAACCTTGACATGAATAGTCTACCCAGAGAAAACTCCAGGATCCAGACCAACAATACCAAGGCTATTGGATTACTGAGAGGGGGGGTGAATCAGTAATAGCGTAATTATAATCCCTTTTCTTCAAATGTTATATCAATGTAGAATTATTATCCAATAATGAGCAATAAGAAATAAACAATCACACACATACACAGTACACCAGTGTTTTACGTGGAAACCCAAATCGACAGAAAACCACAGAATGATTTTTCTTATATGTCTTGAAGAATTACATTCATTGGAAGCACCAACTTCCTTTTTTTTTTAGCTACAACTGGAAGGAC